>LPNX010399613.1:77045-88305 GCA_001517045.1 Pseudotsuga menziesii | reverse complement strand
CCCCCCCCCCCCCCGTTATATGTAATTTCCCTAAAACCTTATCTCTCTTCGTCTCTTCAAATCCCCATAACCATAACACTTCCAATCCTCTCCCTCTCTCTATCTCTTCCTCCACCCTATGTGCCACCTTCTTTATAATATCTTTAAATACACTAATTGTACATAAAATGCTACCCCTTACCACCACCATGTTATTTATTTCTTTAACACCCAAACCTCTCTTACCACCCCTACCACTCCACCCAAAACAATATATATCTCTTTCTCTCCCCTAAACCTCCTACCTCCTATCTCTCTCTCTTTCTAACCTCTTCCCCCCAACCCTTATTGACAACCTCTCTCTCTCCCCTGGTTCTCCTCCAACTACAACTAACCCCCACCCCACTCCCTCGTTCCCAAGCACTTAACACAATTCCTCCCTCTCTCACACTATCACAAACTCTAACCCCAACTTTTTTTCCTAACCACACTCTTACTCTCACTAATCCCTTAGTTTTAGGTTTGTTTTTCTCTATTCTCTTCCCTATACCCCCCTTTCTCTCTATATTCTCTAATAATACATAAAAACCTACCACTTCTCTCGAACTTAATTTGTATCTCTTTCTCACCCCCAACTCTCTTCCTTCATTTACCCCTGATTACAAACAACTTCTCACAACTCACCCCTTCTCTCTCTCTCTCTCACTCACTCATCTCCTTTCTCTCGCTCTCTCTCTCACTTCTCTCTCTCTCACTCACTCACTCATTGCCTTTCTCTCTCTCTCTCTCTCTCTCTCTCTCTCTCTCTCTCTCTCTCTCTCTCTCACTCACTCATTGCCTTTCTCTCTCTCTCTCTCTCTCTCTCTCTCTCTCTCTCTCTCTCTCTCTCTCTCACTTCTACTCCTCCACATACCTTTAACCCAACGCCACACCTATTTATCTTCCCTAACCACATAACACCCCCCAATACCCATAATGCCCTCCATCTCTCTCACACTACTTTATGCCTAAACCCCATATCTCTCTTTAACACCGCTTTTACTCTCCCTACCCATAACCACCCCATTGCCCTCTCTCTCTCTCTCTATATATATATTCCCCTAAACCACTATCTCTCTTTATCTATCCTACTCCCCATCACAGTATTACAACCCCTTATCGCTCTCTATGTTCACCCACCCTATACACCCCTTCTTTATAATCTCAATATCTACCCTGATCCTACCTAGAACCATACCCCTCCCACCACCTTGTTATCTATCTATTTATCTCTCCTAACCCACTAAACCCCCCCCACACACACTCTCTCTCTCACTATAAATATATAACACCAGAATTTCTCTCGCTAACCCCCTCCACCCATTTATATCTCTCCTAACCCTCTACCCATATCTTCTTATATATCACTCTCATAATTCCCCTTTCACTATTCCTTACCCCCCCACTTCTCTCTCTCTCTCTCTCTCTCTCTCTCTCTCTCTCTCTACCCCCCATGCTATACCCCTCTTCTTTATAACTTCCCTAATATTCACTGAACCACTTCACTCCCCCACACACAACAATCTCTATCTCTTTCTCTCTTTATCTCTCTCTCATAGATAAAAATATATTATAGTAAACCCTAAACCCCACCCCCTGATCTCCATCTCTCTCTATCTCCCAACTCCCGAACACTTGCCTACTCCTATTATATATCTCTCTATATCACATAAACCCTTACACCTACTCGAGAACCTCCCTCTCTCCCTCACTCTCATTGTGCCTAACCACCCTCTCTCTCCCTAACCCCATTCATATTCTCCCTAAACCCCCCTCTCTCTCCCCTACTCCCCATCCCCCTATCCCCCTTCTCTCCATTTCTCCTAGTACTTAACACCCACTACTCTCTCTCTCTCGTCAAATTGCCTAAAACCCTTCGTTCCCTCTCTCCTCCCTCTACCAATCCTCATCCCTCTCTCTATTCCAACCCCGTGGAAACCCATGAATTTCCCTCGTTTGTCTATATTTCTCTCTCACACACATAACCATTGACTCCTCCCCATACAACAACCCATCTCCCCACTCTCTCTCCCATACTCTCCCTAACCCTTACTAACCCCCTCCCTTACACTCTCATGCACTACTCACGTTCTTTTTCCCTCTCTCTACCCCCCCTAATCCACCTAACCCTTACTAATCCCCTCTCTCCCTCTCTATATCTAACATTATCCTCCATTTACACCTAAAATTCAACCCTATTTCTCCCTTCCCCCCTACAAAATCCCCTCTCTTTCAGACATCACAATACCCCTAACCCCTCCTCTCTCTCCCTACTCCTAGTCAATTTCTCCCTAATAAACCCCCCTCTTTCTCTCCTTCTCTCCTTATCTCTCCCTCTCCCATTTTCCTCTTACCCCTAATCCTTTCTAACATCCCTCCTCACTCTCTCTTTACCCTACTCCACCTAAACCTAACCCCCACCCATATCACTCCTTCAACCCCCTAAAGGAGAGAGAGGCATCCATGAGCCCCCCTTTCTCACTAAACGAACTCATACTATCCCTAATCCCACCTCTCTCACTTACTCACCCTAACCATAAAACCCCCTCTCTCCCTCATAATCCCCCTTCCACTACCACTTACCACCCACAACTCTCTCTCTCTCTCTCTCTCACTCACTCACTCTCTCTCTCTCACACACACACACACACAGACCCTATAACTACCTTTGAACCCACCAAATCTCTCTCCCACTCCTATTCTCTCTAATTCTTAGTAAACCCCTCCCTCACTCTCTCTATCCCTTATTACACCTACAACTCTCTCTCAATCTCTCCCTCCCTCGTCCTCGTCCTCCTCCTCTCTCTCTCTCTCTCTTCCAAACCCCTAACACCCCGCATATTTCTCTCAAACTCTAACTAACTGTAAACTCTCTCATTCTCCCTAACAACTCCCTACTCTACATACTAATACCCATCATCTCCCCCTCACATGCACACCCTATAGATACCTGTAAACCCACCAACTCTCTCTCTCCCCCCTATTCTCGCTAATTATTACTAAACCCCCCCCCCCCCTCTCTCTCTCTCTCCCTAATATCCACTAAACCACTTCACCCCCCCCACACACAACAATCTCTATATCTCTCTCTTTATCTCTCTCTCATAGACAAAAATATATTATAGTAAACCCTAAACCCCACCCCCTGATCTCCATCTCTCTCTATATCTATCTCTCTCTATCTCCCAACTCCTGAACACCTGCCTACTCCTATTATATATCTCTCTATATCACATAAACCCTTACACCTATCCTAGAACCTCCCTCTCTCCCTCACTTTCATTGTGCCTAACCACCCTCTCTCTCCCTAACCCTAGTCATATTTTCCCTAAACCCCCCTCTCTCTCTCCTGCTCTCCATCCCCCTATCCGCCTTCTCTGTATTTCTCCTAGTCCCCCTTCTCCTAGTACTTAACACCCACTACTCTCTCTCTCATCAAATTTCATAAAACCCTTTGTTCCCTCTCTCTCTTTCCCTCTACCAATCCCCACCCCTCTCTCTATTCCAACCCCCTAGAAACCCATGAATTCCCCCCATTCTCTATCTTTCTCTCTCTCACACATAACGCTTGAGTCCTCCCCATACAACAACCCCTCTCCCCCCTCTCTCTCCCATACTCTCCCTAACCCTTGCTAACCCCCTCCCTTACACTCTCATGTACTACTCACTTTCTTTCCCCCTCTCTCTATCCCCCTAGTCCACCTAACCCTTAATAATCCCTTCTCTCCCTCTCTATATCTAACATTTTCTTCCATTTACACCTAAAATGCAACCCTATTTCTCCCTAAACCCCTACAAAATCTCCTCTCTTTCACACATCACAATACCCCTAACCCCTCCTTTCTCTCCCTAATCCTAGTCAATTTCTCCCTAATAAACCCCCCTCTTTCTCTCCTTCTCTCCTTCTCTCTCCCTCTCCCATTGTCCTCTTACTCTTAATCCTTTCTAACACCCCCTCTCACTCTCTCTTTAGCCTACTCCACCTAAACCTAAACCCCACCCATATCACTCCTTCAACCCCCTAAAGGAGAGAGAGGCATCCCTAATCCCCCATTTCTCACTAAAACAACTCATACTATCCCTAATCCCACCTCTTTCTGTAACATCCCCTAACCATAAAACCCCCCTCTCTCCCTCATAATCCCCCTTCCACTACCACTTACCACCCACAACTCTCTCTCTCTATCCCAATACCATAGCATCCCATGTTATCTCTCTCTCTCTCTCTCTCTCTCTCACACACACACACACACACACACACACCCTATAACTACCTCTAAACCCACCAAATCACTCTCCCACTCCTATTCTCTCTAATTCTTAGTAAACCCCTCCCTCACTCTCTCTATCCCTTAATACACCTACAACTCTCTCTCAATCTCTCCCTCCCTCCTCCTCCTCCTCTCTCTCTCTCTTCCAACCCCATACCACCCCTCATATTTCTCTCAAACTCTAACTAACCCTAAACTCTCTCATTCTCCCTAACAACTCCCTACTCTACATACTAATAATACCCATAATCTCCCCCTCACACGCACATCCTATAGCTACCTGTAAACCCACCAACTCTCTCTCTCTCTCTCTCTCTCTCTCTCTCTCTCTTCCAACCCCCTAACACCCCCATATCTCTCTCACTCCCTCACTAACCCTAAAATCTCTCATTCTCCCTAACCATTCCCTACCCTACATACTAATAACCATCATCCCCCCCTCTCTCTTTCTCTCTGTTGTATGCCCTAGCCTTAAATTCCTTCCTCTTTTTCTCTCTCCTACTCCCCCTCCCCCTAACACTTACAACTACTCTCCCCTAACTCTCTCTTTCCCACCACAATATACAACAATTCTCGATAACTTCCCTTAACCTCACTGAACCCCTTCCACTCTCCCCATGAACATCTCTATTATTTTCTCTCCCCCTATTCCGTATCGTTCCCACTACCCTAATCTCTATCTCTCTCCCAAACCCACTCCTCCCTCCTACCCCTCTCCCCACAGAAATATCTATCTCTTTTTCTCCCCAAACCACTTCCTCCTACTATGCCTAATCACCCAAACACACTTCTCCTCCTCATCCTCTCTCTCTCTCTAATAGACACACACCTACACTCCATTTACTCTTAAGAACCACCCCTCTCTCTCACTCCCACCATACAAACACCCCTTACTTCTGCCAGTTCTCTCTCTCTCCCCCCCCCCCTCTCTCTCTCTTCCCATATTCCTACTAACCCTTACTAACCCCCTCTTTCACTGTATCTCTACTGTGGACCTCCACCTACACATAAACCCCACCACTCCTTCTCTCTCTCTCTCTCTCTCTCTCTCTATCTCTCTCTCTCTTCCCTTATTCCTACTAACCCTTAATAACCCCCTCTTTCACTGTATCTCTACTATAGACCTCCTCTTACACATAAACCCAACCACTCCCTCTCTCCCCCAAGCCACTAACACCCCACCTCTCTCACACATACAGTATTACTATGGATAAACCCCTCTCATACTCTTAAAAAGACAGTTTATCTATATGCTAGTCCGATTCCTGCTAAACCCCTCTCTCTTTATTTATCTCTCCTAATCCCCCATCCCCCTCCCACCTACCACCTACCCATGTTTGTCCCTAGACCCACTAAAACCCCCTATTCTCTCACACACATACGTAAACAACCCCTACTCTTTTATTTATCAATAATTCATGACACTCTCTCTAAACTTTACTAACCCCCTTTCTTACTCTCTCACCATGGTCCTCCACTCTCGCTCTCTCTCTAACCATTAATAACCCCCTCTCTCACTCTCTATGTCCTCTCTATGGCTTCCGTACTTCAACAACTACACCTAACCCCCACCACACTCACTCTCCCCCAACCAATCAATAATATCCTCTCTCACACACACTCTTAATACCTCTAAAAACACCTCTCTCTCTCTCTCTCTCTCTCTCTCTCTCTCTCACTGTGTGTGTGTGTGTGTGTGTGCGTTTCCTACCCTATACACTCCCTTCCCTCTAACTTCCATAATAACTCCTAAATGCATACCCACTCTTCTCAGCATGATCTATATCTATTTCTCTTAAAAAACCCTTATCGTCCCGCTATCCTTAACCATAAAATGCCTACCCCTAACCACAAAATCCCTACCCCAACTTCCCCCTAGTTTTCCCTCCCTCCCTCTCTCTCTCTCTTATCTATATTTCTCTTCTTTATACTCCACCTATCCTAAACTCCATCCCTTTGTGTCCTCAAACCCCATAACACCTTCCATTCTCTCTAAGTATGTATAAATCTCTCACATAGAAACCCCTACTCCTTCCCACCAATAATCTCTCTCTCTCTCTCCCCTACTCACCTTACACTTACTAACCCCTTCTCTCACTCTCTCTTCCAAGTATTCCACCAACTACATCAAACCCACCATACTCTTTCTCTCTCTCTATAACCCATACTAACCCCATATCCCACCCTCTCTCTAACCTACTAGCTCACCCACACTTAACCCCAACCTATCTCTCACTCTCCCTCCCTTTCTTGATCTCCCTAACAGCCTAACATGCCTCGTGTCTTTATCACTCTCACTACAACCAAACCCTCTTTCTCTCACTAAAACCCTTTTACTCTCAATACCAATAACCGACCCATTTCTCTCTCTCTCTCTCTCTCTCTCTCTCTCTCTCTCTCTCTCTCTCAATACCACTAAACCTTGTTATCTCTTTTTGTCTCTCCTACTACCCATAACCATAACACTTACCATCCCTCTCCCTCTCACTCTCTTCCCCCACCCTATATGACCCCTTCTCTATAATATATATAACTACACTAATCCTACCTAAAATATTACCCCTACAACCACCCTATTATCTATTTCTTTATCTCACTCAAACCCCTCCCATCACATGTAAAACCACCCTATTATCCATTTCTTTATCTCAATCAAACTCCTCCTATCACCTGTACAACTCCACCCAAACTAATATCTATATATTTATCTCCCCCAAACACCCTACCTCCTATATCTTTGTCTATATCTCTCTCTCCCTTTTAGAAATATTCCCCCTAACCTTTACTAACCACCTCTCTCTCTCTCTCTCCCCCCCCTTTTCCTCCAACTACAACTAACCCCAACCCTACTCTATCTTTCCCAATATTTTAACACCATCTGTCTCTCTCTCTCCCACACTCTCACAATCTCTAACCCCAAATCTATATGCCTAACCACACTCTTCCTTTCATTAAATGTATCTTCCTCTCTCTTCCTTACCCTATAACCCATTTATTTCTTTACTCTATAATAATCTATAAAAACCTAGCGCTTCTCCCCAACTCTATTTGTATCTCTTTCTCACCACCGACTCTCCTTCTCCATTTACCCCTAATCATAAAGAAATTATCCCAACTCACCCCTTCTCTCTCTCTCTCTCTCTCTCTCTCTCTCTCTCTCTCCCCTCTACTCCACCACCCACCATTAATTCTAACCACACTCCTATTTCTCTCCTTAAACCCCCTAACAAACCAAATTCTCTATCAATTTGTATCTTTCTATCAAATAGAAACCCCTACTTCAGCTAGTACCAATAATGCCCATCCTCTATCTCTCTCTATACTTCTCATGTATTCCCACTAACCCTTACTAACCCCTCTCTAGCTCTCTCTAAACCACCCCCTCTCTCCTACTCCCCATTCGCTTATCCCCCCTCTCTCTATCTTGCATAATCCCCTTTCCCTTGCTAGATAACACCCATCCCTCTCTCTCTCCTTATATCCCCTAAAAACCTCATTTCTCTCTCTATCTCTCTCTCATAAACACACAAACACACACACACACACACACACACACACATACACACACCTTTAATTCTGCACCTACCCATAACCACCAACCATATCTCTTTTTGAACCCCCTAAAATCCCTTCAACTGCCCTCCATTCTCTATATTTATCTCTCACACATATAGTCACTGACTCTACACTCTCTCTCTCTCTCTCCTCTCTTCTCCTTTCACTAATCCTTACCAACTCCCTCTCTTACACAATCATGCACTACTCCCCTTCTTCCTCTCTCTCCCTATCGCCCTTAGTCCACCTAACCCTTACTAATCCCCTCTCTCCCTCTCTCTCTCTCTCTCTATTGTACTTCTCCATGTACACCTTACCCACCCCTCTCTCAAACACACTCATACTACCCTAACCTATTCTATATCTCCCTCTCTCTCTCTCTCTCTCTCTCTCTCTCTCTCTCTCTCTCTCTCCCCCTCTCCCTCTCCCTAACCCTAGTTATTTTATCCTTAAGAAAACCCACTCTCTCTCTCTCTCCTTCTCTCTCCCTATCCCCCTCTCCTCTTCCCCTTAATCCTTACGAACACCCTCTCTCACTCTCTCTTTACCCTAATACACCTAAAACTAACCCCTTCCCCCCCCTCTCTCTCCTTCTCTACCCCTCTCCACTTACCCTCTTCCCCTTAATCCTTACTAACACCCTCTCTCACTCTCTCTTTACCCTACACCACATAAACCTAACCCCCACCATTCACTCTCTCCATCAACACCCTAACCCCCCCCTCTTTCACACTCTCACCATGCCTAAGCCTTCCTCTCTCACTAACCCCATTCTTACCATTCCTAACCCCCCCTCTCTCTTACTCCACCTCCCCTAAATACACCCTCCCTTTCTTTCATAATCCCCCTTTCTCTACCACTTACCACACACAACTCTCTCTCTACCCTAATATCCTAACATCCCCTATTCTTTCTTTCTCTCTCTCTCTCTCACACACACCTACTCTCTCTCTCTCTCTCTCACACACACACACACAATCTCTTTAACCCTTATTCACCCTCTCTCTCTCACACACATACACATACATAGAAACACATTGAGATACACCTTTATGCCTCCATTCTCTATATTTCTCTCTCACACAGAAATCCCCCTACTCCTACCAATAGAAATAACCCTTCTATGCCCCCCCTACACCTACCAATAGAAATAACCCTTCTATGCCCCCCCTATCTCTCTCCCTAATTTTCCATCTAACCCTTACTAACCCCCTCTCTCATTGTCTCTTTACACTACTCCTCCACTTACACTAAAACCCCACCCCTCTCTTTACCCTATCCCACTAACACCTTTGCTCTCTCTCTCTCTCTCTCTCTCTCTCTCACACACACACACACACACACACACACACACACTCTTACTACCCTTAGCTCCTCCTCTCTCTCCCTAACATCCATTTTATCTCTCTGTCTATATCTACCTGTACCCTATACACCCTTTTGTCTCTAACTATGTTAATCATCCCAAAACACCTACCCCAACCCCCCACACTAACATCTATCTCTTTCTCTCCTCTAGTTCTCATCCTTGACCTACCTCAAATCACCCAAACCACCCCTCTCTCTCACATGTCTACTCCACCTACCCTTAGCCCCACCCCTCTCTCTCTACCTGAACGTCCTGAAACTACCCTTGTTCTCTTCTCTATACCTCTCTCTCTCACACAGAGCCCTACTCCACCAAAAACCAAACCCTATCCCCCTCTCTGTCTCTCTCTTTCTCTAACCCTTATTATAATCTTATCTAAATATCTTTCCCCTTTACCCAAACTACCTCTAATTTCCCCTCTCCCCTCTCTATCCCATGTACTCTCTAATGATTAATAACCCTCTCTTCCACTCTCTCTATCCCTTTCTACACCTACAACTCTCTCTCTCTCTCTCTCTCTATCTATCTATCTATCTCTTCCAATCCCTTAAAAACCCCAACTCTCTCTCACATTCTCACTAACCCCAAACTCTGTCACTCTCTCTAACCACTCCTTGCTCTAGATACTAATAACCATATCCTTTGCCTCGCTCTTTCTCTCTCTAGTACCCCTACCTCTAAACCCATTTCTCTTTTTCTTTCTCTTAGTCCCTGTCCCCCTAACACTTACCACCACTCATCCCTATCTCTCTCTTTTTCCCCATCATATACCCTCATTCTATAAAACTTCCCTAGTCATCCCTAAACCTATACCACTCACCCCATCCACATCACTAAATTTTTCTCTTCCCTATCCCTTATCCTTCCCCTAAAACCAATATTTATGTCTCCCCCAACCCTGATCCTCCCACCTACACCTCCCCCCACCCTAATCTCTATCTCTTTTTCTCCCCCAAATGCCTTCCTCCCCCATATGGATAATAACCAAAACACTCAACTCCTCTCTTTGTTTCTCTCTCTCTTAGACACACACGTAGATATACTCCACTTACTCGTAACAACCAACCCTCTCCCTTAATCCCACCCTACAAATACCCCTTACTGACCCTACTTCTCTATGTGTGTGTGTGTCCATGCCTGCACACCCCTTTTCCTCCCCCTAATACCAAATAGCCTCCTCTATCTCTCCTCCGTCTCTTCTCCCTAACTCTTACTAACCCCCTCTCTCCCTCTCTCAATAGCTACCTCTAACCCCCTCTCTCACTCTCTCAGTCACTACCTCTAACACCCTCTTCACCTCTCTCTCTCTCTTTCATATTCCTAATAGACATTACTAACACCCTCTTTCAGGCAATTTATACTATACACATTGAACTACATGTAAAACCCACCATTCCCTCTCTCCCCCAAGCCTCGAACTGCCCACTTCTCTCTCATATACACTCTTACTATCCCATAAACCTCCCCTCTCTTTGTAACCCCTCTCATGCTCTAGAAAATCCAATCTATCTCTCTCATACTCTAGACAAGCCATTCTATCTCTCTCCTACTCCCACTCCCCCTAAACTCCTCTCTCTTTTTTAATCTCTCCTAATCCCCCTCCCCCTCCCATCTACCACCCAACCCTTTTTATCTCCCAACCTCCTAAAACACCTATTCTCTCTCTCACTCAAATACACGAAAACACCTACTCTTGTCCTAATTAATAATTCCTAATTCTCTCTCTTACACTTAGTAACCATTTCTCTCACTCTCTCGCCATCGTACTCCACTATCTCTCTCTCTATCCGCCCCCTCTCTCTCCTAATAAATAACAACCCCTATCGCACTCTCTTTATCTTCCATACTTCTCCAACTAAACCTAACCCCCACCCCTCTCACTCTCCCTAGACCCATTAATATCCTCCCTCTCTCTCACGCTGAATACTTCTAACCCCACCTCTCTCTCCTTATCCCCTCTCTTAATATCCCTAATATCCCCTCTCTCTATCTCTTGTTCTTACCCTATATCCTACTTCCATGTAGCTTCCCTAATAATACTAAATGC
>LPNX010399613.1:12934-76088 GCA_001517045.1 Pseudotsuga menziesii | reverse complement strand
TAGACCCAAAACACCTTTCTCTTTCTATTGATAACCATCTCTCTCTCTCTCTCTCTCCCCCCCCCCTCCCCTATATGTAATTCCCCTAAAACCTTATCTCTCTTTGTCTCTCCAAATCCCCATAATCATAACACTTAAAATCCTCTCCCTCTCTCTCTCTTCCTCCAACCTATATGCTTCCTTCTTTATAATATCTTTACATACACTAATTGTACATAAAATGCTACCACTACCACAACCATGTTATTTATTTGTTTAACACCTAAACCTCTCTTACCACCCCTACCACTCCACCGAAAACAATATATATCTCTTTCTCTCCCCTAAACCTTCTACTTCCTATCTCTCTCTCTTTCTGACCTCTTCCCCCCAACCCTTACTAACAACCTCTCTCTCTCCCCCCATTCTCCTCCAACTACAACTAACCCCCACCCGACTCAACTCTCTTTCCCAAGCCCTTAACACAATTCCTCCCTCTCCTGCACTATCACAAACTCTAACCCCAACTTTTTTTTCCTAACCACACTCTTACTCTCACTAATCCCTTAGTTTTAGCTCTCTTTTTCTCTATTCTCTTCCCTATACCCCCCTTTCTCTCTATCTTCTCCAATAATACATAAAAACCTACCACTTCTCTCGAACTTAATTTGTTTCTCTTTCTCTCCCCCAACTCTCTTCCTTCATTTACCCCCGATTACAAACAAATTCTCACAACTCACCCCTTCTCTCTCTCTCACTCACTCACACACCACCTCTCTCTCTCTCTCTCTCATGTCTACTTCTCCACATACCCTTAACCCAACCCCACACCTATTTATCTTCCCTAACCACATAAAACCCCCCATTCTCTCTCAATTTCTATCTCTTTCTCACATATAAGCCCGTACTCCTGCCCTACCAATAACCCATGTCCTCTCTCTCTCTCTCTCTCACACAAACACACACATACTCCCACTACTCCTTAATAACCACCTCTCTAACCCTTTCTCTACCCAATTCTAATATCTACATTTAATGCCCAAACCTTTCTCTCTAATCTAATCCCTTAACACCCCCTCCCTATCACACTCTCACTTTCCATAACCTTGCCTATATGTCCCTAACCCAACTCATACTCTCAATAACCCCCCCCCCTCTCTCTCCCTATCTCTCTTTCCTAACCCCCCTCCCCTTACCACTTACCACCAACCCATGTCTCTCCCCCAAACCCCCTAAAACTCTCCGTACTCTCTCTCTATCACATGCACACTATGCTCCTCCCCTTACAACTAACACCCCCCTCTCTCTCTGCCCTCCATACCTCTCTCTAACCGTTATTACCCCCCCTCTCACTCTCTCACAACCCTAATCCCCTATCTTTAAAACCAAAATGTCTCTCTCTTGGATACCTCTTTTCTATAACCCTTACAAATCCCTTCACCCACTCTGTCTCCCATATTTCTCCACCCATACCTAATCCCTACCCCCCCTCTCTCCCCAAACTAACTCTCCCTCTCACACTATAGCACTATCTAACTCCCCACTCCCTCTCCCCAACCCTTCTTCAGCCCCCTTTCTCTCTCACTTCTTACCCCCCCTACCTCTACCCGCCCATCTTCGTCTACCTATATATCTATCTCTATGTCTCTCTTACTACCCCTTTCCCTATTAATTACCCCCCATCTCTCTCTCTCTTTATCCCTCTCTCTTATCCCCCACTATATACCTCTCCTTCTCTATGACTTTCATAATATTCACTAGACCACTTCGAACCCCCACACTGTAATTTCTATCTCATTATCTCAATTATGATCTCTCTCTCTCTCTCTCTCTCTCTCTCTCTCTCAAATGCACACACACACACACTAATATACTCCTCTAGCTACCACTAATACCTAACCATCTCTCTCTTTGAACCACCTAGGACCCTCCCTACCTGTATTCTCTCTCTCTCTCTATATATCTCCCAGTCTCTTAGATAGCCATCTTCTCCATCCCCTATATCTAACCCCCCTACCCTCTCTATCCCTCCCTTTTCACTAACCCCTAATAAAACCCTATATGACACCCACCCCTAGCTTTAAGACCTCATACTCTCTCTCTCCTAATCCTCCTTCTGCCACCCCCTACCACTTACCTATTAATTTGTCACAGTGGTCTAGGGACTGAAAACACAATCTCACAAAGAATTCAAACAATTAAGCATAAAATTGGCAAAATGGTGTTGTAATGGAAGTAGCAGCTCTGTATAATTAAATGAATAATGATTAATACAATACAATTGATCATGTAATATGCATGAATTCCAAGACAATTTGAATTCCCAAGGAGGCCATTTGAATTGAATGAATGGGTGTAGCTTAATTGACTATAAGCCACAATGAACACACCAGTTAACTAACTGATCAAGTCCCGATTAACACAACTGTGTCCTAACTGAATTCAGAGTGTAATAAATGACTAAGTCTAACTAAAAGTAGCTTAGACACATGTCACTGCATGCCAACCAACCCATATCCCCCCCTCTCTCTCTCCCCTACTGTCACTAATACTTACTAACCCACTCTCTCACATTCTCACCCTTATTCTTCCTATTCTTCCTCTTCCTTTATCCCCCTTAATTTTCTTATCCTTAACTAACCCCCTCTTTCACTCCCTCTCTACTTTATCCCTCCACCTACAACTTGAACCCACCCCTCTATCTCTCTTATATCCCTTTAATTCCCCCTCTCTCACACACACACTGTCACTATTGTTAACCCCTCCTCTCTCTCTAAGACACTCTCTCTTTGTCTCTCTATGTCCCCACCCTATACCCCCATTTCTCTTTAACTTCCCTAATAATTCTAAAACACCTACCCCCCCCATAGATCTCTATATATTTCTCTCCCCTATCTCCCCTCCTCTTCTTACCCCTAGTCACCCATGCCCTCTCTTTCTATCATGTCTACTCCACCTACACTTAACCCCACCCGTCCCTCTCCCTCAACCCCCTAATACTCCCTTCATTCTCTCCTATATCTACATCTCTCTCACACTACTACTCATCCACCTACAACTAACCCCCATCCTCTTTATCTCTCTAGCATTGTTCTCTCCTATATCTACCTCTCTCACACACTACTACTCCACCTACAACTAACCCTCATCCTCTCTATCTCTCTAGTGCTTATAATCACCCTCTATAACTTGCATTTCACCCTGCTACCTCTAAACCCCTTTCTCTCTCCCTCTCCCCATCTCTCTCTCCCCTCTTTTCGCTAATACTTACCAATCCCCTCTCTCAGCATTTTTATCCCATACTCCAAAAACACCTAACCCCAAATTTCCCCCCCCCCCTCTCTCTCTCTCCTCCAATCCCCTAACTTTCTCCTATCTCTATCACACTCTCACTAGCCCTAAACTTCATATCTCTCCCAAAACATTTATTACTCATAACCATCCCCTCCTCTCTCTTTCTCTCACTCATACTCCCCTTACCTCTAAGCCCCTATCTATTTTTCTCTCTCCCACTCCCCCTTTTCCTTACTTCTTACCACCACCCCTCTCTCTCTTTTCTCCCATGCTATACCCCCCTTATCCATAACTGCACTAATCTTCCCCAAACCAATATTCCTCTTGCATCGACATATCTATCCTTTTCACTAGCCCAAACTCCTCCTAGCCCTAAACCTTCACCCCACCACAATCTCTATATTGCTCCCAAATCAACTACTCCCTCCTATATCCCTTACCCACCCCCACCTCCTCTCTTTCCCCCCCTCTCTCTCCCTCTCTTGGAGACACACACAAAAAAACAGGACTCTACTCCTCACCCTACAATTAACAACCATCACTCTCTCTCTCCCACCCTATAACAACCCTATATTTCTCTGTCTCGGTCTCTCTCTCTCTCTATCTATCTCTTTCTCTTTCCTACTCTCTCTCTCGTTCTATCACTCTATGTCCTCGCCATACCAAAAAACACTCTCATGACTCTCTCTCTCCCCTCTCCTCTCCTTAACCCTTAATAACCCCCTTTCTCACTTCCTCACCCCCTATTCCTATGCCTAGCACTAAGACCCCTTCACCTCTCTCTCTCTCTTTCTCTCTCTCTCTCTCCCATATTCATCATAAGCCTTACTAACCCCCTCCCTCATGCTATATCAATCCTACTGATCCACTTTCATATAAACCATAATCCCCCTACCACCTTCCATCCACCCATATCTATGTCCTCCAACACCCTAATACACCATATTCTCTCTCTCTCACACACACAAGCACCCCCTACTTGTCCTCTTACCAATAATCCACTCTCTCTATGACCGTTATTAACCCCTTCTCTCACTCTCTTACCACCATAATCGATGCTCTCTCTCTCTCTCTCTCTAAATCCCTCAACTACATTTAAACTCTACCCCTCTCGCTCTTCCCCAATCCCTTAACAACCTATCTCTTTCTCTCACTTTTAGTACGTCTAACCCCACCTATACGTCCTTAACCCAAATCTTACTCCCTAAACTCACCCCACTTTATCGCTTCTCCATCTTATAAATCCCCTGATATCTAACTTCCCTAATAATCCCTAACCACTTACCACATCTTCCTACCTCGATCTTGATCTCTTTTGCTCCCACAACACTCCTCATCCCCCTGCTTCTAATCATAAACTACTTCCCGCAACTTTTCCCATTACTCTCTCTCTCTCTCTTGTTTACTCCTACACCTATGCTAAAATACACTACGTTTCCTCTTCCTAAACTCCCTAACACCCTCTCTCAATATGTATCTCTCTCTCACACAAAAAACTCCTACTCCTCCCCTATCCTAGAACCCCCATCGTCTCTCTCTCCTCTCATCCCCCTAACCCTTATTACCTTCGTCAATCATTCTCTCTTCCCCTACTCCTACCCATACATTAAACCCTCCCTCTACCTCCTATATTTATCTCTCTTTCATGCATTCCCCCTAACACTTACTATCCCCATCTCCCACTCTCTGTTTTCTCTACACCCCTACCTACACCAAACCCCAACCTTTATCTCTCTCTCTATCTCTCCTTCACTTAAAACCCCATACCCCCTGCATCTCCATCTCACTTTGACTACACCTAAACCCTATCCCTCCCCCAAAAAACCAATTTTACTCACTCATAATAACTACCACACTCACCTCTCTCTCTCTCTCTCTCTCTCTCTCTCTCATGTCTACACACCCATACATAGAGATACCATTATACTTCTCAACCCACCCCTAACCTTGACCCCTCTATCTCTCTCCCAACCCTAAAAAATTGTATGCCTACCCCCATTCTCTATATTTCGTTATCTCTCACACACCCTATTAATCCTTGTCCTTCAACTAACCCATCTCCCTCTGTCTCTCTCTCTCTCTTTACACTAATCTCCTTAACTCTTTCAATCCCCCCTCTTTCTATCTCTCTCTCTCTCTCCCATGTAAACTCCTTGACCTAATGTTAACCCCACCCTTCTCTCTTTCTCTCAATTCCTAACACCCTATGTTCTCTTTGTTTGTCCATCTTTCTCTCACACACCCCCTACCCCTTCCACTACAACAAAAACCCATACTCTTTCTCTCTCCTCTCTCTCTATCTTCCACTCACCCTCATTAAACCCCTATTTAACTCTCACTTTCTATTAATACTCTCCCACTATATACCCCTACCCCTTCTCCATGAATTCCATAACATTTCCTAAATTCCTACCTCTCCCCTACTCCTCCAACCAAACCTAACCCCCATTCAACTCAGTATTTCCCAACCCCTTATCACCATCCCTCTATCTCCCACACTCTCACAAATTGTAACCCCAAATCTCTCTCCATAACCACACTCTTAGTATCAGTATCCCTCCCCCACACTCTCCCTCTCTCTTACCCACGCTATAATCCACTTTCTCTCAAAATTCCCTAATAATCATTGAACAGCTACCCCCTCTCCCAAACCCAAACTCTATCTCTTTGTCTCACACAACTCTCCTCCTCCTCCTACCCATAATCACAAATAACTTCCCCCAACTCACCCCTAAAATATCCCCCCCCATCTCTCTCTATTCATCTATATATCTATATATCAATTTATATATCTATCTATATATCTATATTTATCCTATCTAATCCTCCACATACCCTTAACACAAACCCTGCACTTTTGTATCTTCCCCAACCATGTAAACCCCCCCGACTCTGTTTAAGTCTGTACCTCTTGCTCACATTGAAACCCCTAACACTCTCCTTACAAATAATCTACATCCTCTCTCTCTCATCCCCCTACATTGAACCCACCCTCATATCCTTCTCCTCACTCTCTCTCATCTTCATTGTAATCCTTACCGATCCCATCTCCCACCATCTCTACTCTAATACTCACTCTAAACCTAACCCCAACTCCTATATCTCTCTCCTCAAAACCTTTAATACCCCCTATATCTCCCACATGAACTATGCATAAACCCAGTTTATTCTGCATACCCTTAACACACCCATCTCTCTCTCTCTCTCTCTCTCTCTCTCTCTCTCTCTCTCTCTCTCTCTCTCTCCCCCCTCCCCTACTCCCTATGCCAAAAAACTCCTATCTCTCTTTGTCTCTCCTCTCCTACTCCACCTATGCCCCCTCTCTATATCTCACCTAATCCCCTTTCCCTGACTACTTAACATCGATCATTGTCTCTCTCTCTCTCTCTCTCCTTATTCCCCATAAAAACCCCATTCTCTTAATATATATCTTTCTCTGGCTCTCTCTCTTTGTCACACACACACACACACACACGCACACCCCTCTAAATCTCCACCTACCCATATATGCCACCCATATCTCTCTTCCAACCCTCTAAAACCCCTTAAACTTCCCTCCATTCTGTATATTTCTCTTTCACACATAACTGCCGACTCTACCCCCTACAACTAACCCCTCTCCTCTCTCTCTCTCTCTCTCTCTCTCTCTCTCTCTCCCTAATCCTTACTAACCCCCTCTCTTACACTATAATGCACTACTCCTCCCCTTCTTCCTCTCTCTCTATCCCCCTTAGTCCACCTCACCCTTACTAATCCCCTCTCTCCCTCTCTCTCTCTATTGTACTCCTCCATGTACACCTAATCCCCACCACTCTCTCTCTCTTTCCCCATAAAAATATCCTCTCTTGTACACACTCATACTAACCCTAACCTATTCTCTCTCTATCTCTATAAGCCTAGTTATTTTATCCTAAAGACAGCCCCCTCTCTCTCCTTCTCTCTCCTTATTCCCCTCTCCTCTTCCCCTTAATCCTTCCTCACACCCTCTCTCACTCTCTCTTTACCCTAACCCCCACCCCTCACTCCCTCCTCCTCTCTTTCCCTCTGCACCACTCCTTTTCCCCTTCATCCTTACTAACCGCCTCTCTCACTCTCTCTTTAACCTACTCCATCTAAACCTAACCCACACCCTTCTCTCTCTCATTCAACACCTTAAATCCCCCTCTCTCTCAAACTCTCACCATGCCTAAACCCTCCTCTCTCACTGACCCCATGCATACCATCCCTAACCCTCCCCTCTCTCTTACTCCCCCTCCTCTAAAAAACCCCCTCTCTTTCTCTCATAATCCCCCTTTCTCTACCACTTACCACACACAATTCTTTGTCTACCCTAATCCCCTAGAATCCCCTATTCTTTCTTTCTTTATTTCTCTCTCTCTCTCTCTCTCTCTCACACACACACACACACACACACAATCTCTATAACCCTTATTCGCCCTTTTTCTCGCACACATACACATACACGCAAACACATTCAGGTACCCATCTATGCCTCCATTCTTTATATTTCTCTCTCACACTCAAATTACCCTAATCCTCCCCATATAAATAACCCTTTTCTCCCACCTCTCTCTCTATCCCTAATTGTCCACCTAACCCTTACTAAACCCCTCTCTCAATGTCTCCTTACACTACTCCTCCAGTTACGCCTAAACCCCACCACTTTCTCTACCCTATCCCGCTAACACCTTCTCTCTCTCTATCATACTCTTACTACCCCTAGCCCCTCCTTCTCCCTAAACCAAATTATTTACTCCCTGATATCCATTTTATCTCTTTGTCTATATCTACCCACACCCTATATACCCTTTTGTCTCTAACTATGTTAATCATCCCAAAATATCTATCCCAACTGCCACACTGATATCTATCTCTTTCTCTTCTCTAGTTCTCATCCTCCACCTACCCCAAATCACCCACACCACCCCTATCTCTCACATGTATACTCCACCTACCCTTAAACCCACCCCCCTCTCTCTACTTGAACCTCCTGAAACCAACCTTGGTATCTTCTCTATCTACCTCTCTCTCTCACACATGCCCCTACTCCACCAAAAACTAAACCCTATCACCCCCCCCTCTCTCTGTAATCCTTATTATCATATTCTATAAATATATTTTCCCCTAATCCTCTAGGTAAGTTGAACTCCCCACCCACCCACACCTCTCTATCCCCTCTACTTGTTTATGTATTTGTAACTTCAGAATGTATTCAACTGTATATCTTATGCATTGTACCTCGATGTTTATTCCGGGAAGTGTCTATAATATAATAAAGTCATGTCATGCCTCGATGTGCCTATTATAAGATTCAATAACGTAAACAAGTCTTGTCAAGTCATTGTGGGTAACCCTCCTATTGTTCAAGGGTTAAAGTCCCCGCAGTTGTGGGGCCCTAGGGTTATTAGACTATCCTAGAGAAGTCGACCATAGGTGAGTTATTGTAAGTTGGGGAAATAGTCCCCACCGTTGTGTTAAGGATAACCCTCTTTGTTGGTTGGAGGGGCAAAGTCCCCATAGTTGTGGGGCACTTGGGTTATTAGACTCTCCTAGAGATGTTGGCTCTAGTAAGTAATTGTTAAGTGGGGATGACATGTTAAAGTGGACAATAAGTGAATGAAATAATATAAATAGAGAGTGAGCCTCTCTATTTATCACACACACTCACTCATTGGGGTGCATGAGTGAGAGAGAAGTTGTTGGGACAATAGAGAGACTACTACTTTCGGGAGATCATCTTTATGTTTTTGGGTTTTACTTTTGGTGCTGATTCTATCTCTGAGGAAGTTGCGGGGTTTTCTCCTTTATGGTTTCCCTGAGGAAAATATTTGTGTTCATTGTCTCTTGTGTTTATTGCTGTGCATGTTATTCTCTCAGTTAAAGATCCTAATATCATAATGCTAGCTTGAATGATAAAAATATAACATGTTATCAGAGATAATCTAAGAAGAAGACATTGTGCAGCTGTAGAATCTAGGGCTTCTTACTTTTTGGGTCTCTCTCCACAATCCATCATCAAAACTATGCTAGGATGACTCTCCATTGAAGGGTGCATCTTTCTGTCGAAGCGGGATTCGATTCTGAGCATTTTCAGTATTTGGTGCAGGAAACTAGGGATTCTTACAGAAGAGGAATTTTTGAGTGAGCCCAGAATAGGATTTCTCTCCTCATCAAAATCAAAGTTTAGAGACCTGGGTCAAGATTTTTGGTAGGGTGAAACTTCAGGAAAGTCAAACCCTAGTTTGACCTTGAGCTGGAAAAACCCTAAAATACTAAAACTGATAAGTTTTGGTACATTCACTATATATTGGGATTTGAGAAAGCTTAGGTGCTAAAACTTTCATAAAACGAAGATAAAATCCTGATTTACACTATGTCCAAAATTCAAACTCATATTCACTATATTCTAGGAGATATGATCCCTCCAAGTTAGGGTTCCAGCCTCTTCCAGGATTCATCTCTAAACATGACACCTGGGGTGAATTTCCATATCTTGGGCTACAAAGGTCCAAATGAAATTTCTGAAGATGTTCCAGAAAGGGCATGGAATTTAATTTCCATGATAGTAGTTTCAGACCCCGAAGATGAAACAGTGACACATGACAGTCTGTACAACATAGTTGTTCTCAATAGTCATGAAACATGTCACATTGTGAAAATGATCATAAGTCTCAATTGGTGAAACCAATTCTCATGAAACTTGTGGTGTTGGATCAAGAAATGTTGAGGCTACCTCAGTGTGAAGTTTCATAGATAGAGGAGCAGTAATTTCAGATATATTATAGAAACAGTATTAGGAATTTCTGTAGGAGAAATTGGTAAACTAGGGCTTCCTTTTTCAGGAGCTTTCCTCCACTCTTTTTAGAAAAGGAGTACATTGAATAGCTCACCTTGAAGAGGTCTATCTGTTTATCCAATTAGATCTAAAATATTCCAAGTTTTGAAAACTAGGGTTTCTATGACAAACCCTAGATCAGCCAGCTCCAGAACTAGGACGAACACCTCAAATCAGTAAGATCTAATATTTTTCTATTTTCATTTGAGGTTCTCATTTCAAATTAATTTATCACATCAGCTTGATGATAAGCTTGGTGAAGTTGACAACTTCCAAGCATGGAAGTATAGGATCTCACTAGTTCTTGAAGGAAATGAATTGGACACCCACATAAGTAGAGAGGTTCCAGTTCAAGAGGGAGATGAGGCTAAAGCCTTACTCAAGAAGAACTTGGTCAAGGCCAATAAGATCATTGTTGATTCAATAGAGGATCATCTTATACCACAAGTGTCTTCCATAAAGACACTGAAAGAGATGTTTGATTCCTTGACCAAGAAGTTTGAAGGGAAGAACATAAATTAGAATAGACTTTGAGAAACAAGTTGAAGAATGTGAAGATCCAGAATGCAGAGACCATACAGTCGTAACTTACGAGGGTCTCTCAAATCAAAGAAAAACTTGTATTAGTAGAAGAAGAAGTGGTGATATCCACCTTGAATGGCCTCCTAGGATCATGGGATTCATTCATGCGAGGAATGTGTTCCAGAAGGAAGTGATTACTTTCAACAGACTCTGGGAAGAAGAATAATCTCGACTGATAATAAGAGAAAAGAAGATGGGAGAAACTTAAGATCAAGCTCTCACCATCAAAAGAAGATACCTCAAACGATGAGGAATATGAAGATCTCAACTCTTGAAGAACCTCGTATCCATCTTAGCATTTGGATAAGAAACGATGCTATTATGAATGAAGAAGACAATGAAGCTGAAGGCTCAAGATGGAGTCTACCCATGAAACAAATAAAGATAAGTATTCAATTATCATTTCATATCCAGTTAATGTATTATGCATGATAGAATGTTTGCATTAATGACATCATACTACTAATATGCATGTGATGGGTAAGTAGCTCATGGTGCTATACAACTCTCCATTGCTGCTTATCTAGAATTAAACCTCTTTGTCGACATAATGGATTAGTGCACAAACCTCAATGTTGTCCTGGTAGAGATGGAAGAAATCTAGAAAGTTTCTATGAGATATGGATGAATGATGTATTGGCTAAAATATTTGCATGATAATATATTTATGCATAAGAATTTTCCCTTATGAATATCCCTTATGAAATGTTTCTAACCATACAAATGCATTTTACTTGTAGGAAAGATTGCATACATAGTCACCTACAAGCAAAGAAGGATGAGACTAGTTCCATCATGTAGTAGATGGAAACATCATGGGATACAAGGCAAGATTCGTACCAGGAGGCTTCTCACGAAAAGAAGGCATAGACTATGAAGAGACATTTGCAGCCAGTGGGAGTTGAAACACATACATGATGAGCTTGATGAATATCTTAACCTTTGCTACAAGGTTGAAGATGAAAGTCTATACACTATATGGATATATAGAATATTAATAGCATAGGAAGCTACTTGTCTCTTTTGTACAGAATGTTTCAATGCATAGAGTATGGAAGACAGGGAGTATGATGCTCTACTTCAGAGGGAGTGATTATAGAATATCTTGAGGTTTCGCGTGGTATGACAGGATGGACATATTACTGATGAATCTAGGCTTTACTGAGAGTAAGGAGGATTCCAACCTTTGCTTCAAGGTTGAAGGTGGAAGACTAGTGATGCTCCTTGTTATCACTCCAAGAAACTACTTATGGTTATGGATAAGTATGCTTGGTAACTTAAGAAATAAATGTTTTCCAACAGGTGGATCAATGGGATACCAAGAAAGCACAATGAAAGGATTAACTTATCAGAACATCTTAATGAACCAGTGCTTTTAGAGACTGCCAATCAGATACAATATAACAGAAAGGTATGAAGAATATCATTTAGATAACCAAGTACATGTAATGCAGGGTTTAAATAACCAAGTACATTTGGATGCAGGGTCATACTAAAAAATAAAGAAATCCTTCATTCAAGTTCATGAGCATAAAGCTGAGCTAAACTTAAACAGAGTACATAATAAAAAGATAGATGAATGGTCTGATGACAGTAGCAAAAGAAGACTGTGATTGTATTAGGATAAGCAATCAGTACATAGGACAAATTCTCTCCAATATTGAACCCCTCTCTCAGTCTGAGTTCTTAGGCTTTATAGCCTTTACAAATAGTCTTCAGATCCTCAAAACATGGATCTGTTAAGCTAAAAATAGTAACTAGAACAGAAATTGCAAAATGATAGGGAATGATCCCTCATCATAAGGAAATGTTAATATGCTGGTCCCATTCTCGTGCTGATAGTTGGTGAAGTGGAGCTAAGCCTCCCAAGGCTTCTGGGATCGATTTGATATAGATAAGAATCAATATTGATAATGTGGTAATCGATTCCTGAAATATTTCCTTTCAAAGTAAACTCTAAAGAAGAGATCCTGAAATTAAAACTATATCTAAACGAATTCTTCGACAGCTACTCTGTTTGAAAGATATCTAGAAATCTGGATGTAATCTTTTCATCAATCAACTGCCATGTAGAATTTGTTACCTGAAATTATGGAAAGTTGGGATACTCTGCCCTTCAGATCTGGGATAAACTGCCACTTGTCTTTCAAAAAGTTCCTAGAAGTTCTCTTTGAATTCCTTAACTTTTGGGAAGTTCCTTTGACTCGTGCTAATGCTGCACCCATAATTATACTCGAGGCATTTGCATCTTGATCTGTTCTTAATTATAGCATCTGCAAACATCATATGCATACATCTGGTCTCTAGGTTATTGATCTGGCATCTGAAACTAACAATAGGTGTGGTATGATGTGTCGACCTGGCTTGTGACTTCATCCATGGCTTGAATCAAGACAACAATCAGAGGCCAGATATCTTCGATCAATCAGATTTTCCAAAATGCAAACACTTTCACCACGCCCAGCACACCTGCAGTCGGTCTTGGGGTTTGACTCAGTGGGGTTTTATTTATATATCAATTTATGAATTGACATGTGGACTGGAATTCGATGATTGATATGTAGCTTGACATTTGGCACATCCAATACTCACAGAAAATAAAAATTTTAACACATTCTATCACCCAAAATGACGATGCGCTTTTTGGGAGATAACATCTGGCTCCTACTCGGGGATGGAATCCTCCCAGTGAGGTTCCAAAGAACCTAGTAGTTCCAGTAGCCTTAGCATTGGGAATGGAGTCATCAATTATTTAACACTGATCCCTCTGCAAACCTGTATCCCACATGTAGCTTACATGCAGCCTGTTCTGCTTATTCATGAATTGAGCAAAACAGAAAAAGATTTAACTGCTCGTATGGCGAGCTTATTTCTCTACCTACCCCTACACTAACCAATTGTACTGCCTTTTATCAAATGAAGTGATGCTTCCAATGAAGCCATGTAAGGAACTTTTTTAATGCCATCATGCTAGATATTGACCCGAGAAACAATGGAGACCATTTCACGTAGAAAAGAGGTTTGAACAAATGATAAAGACAATCTTCTTCTGGCAGAAAAATTTTAAGATCTATACTGCTCATAGACTTTAAATAGTCAGCAAAAGGATCATCAAAATCATAATGAAATACCTTTTGGAGCTGCTGCTCCAACTGACTATGTTGCAGCTGCTCTTTATTTCCTCCACAAAACTCACTGCTGTATGTAGATTGCTTGAG
This sequence comes from Pseudotsuga menziesii, assembly GCA_001517045.1. Taxonomy (NCBI): domain Eukaryota; kingdom Viridiplantae; phylum Streptophyta; class Pinopsida; order Pinales; family Pinaceae; genus Pseudotsuga; species Pseudotsuga menziesii. The sequence continues at coordinate 62,180 of LPNX010399613.1, read as the reverse complement.
ATCTGCTGAAGAAACATATGAACTGAATTTCTAATCTGAATCATTTTGTTGTCCTTCTTGCAAAAGTCTGCTGCAATATGTCTTTTTCAGCAAGTATGGAAGATGTGGGCTGCTCATAACATATGCTGCTGCAACATCAACATATCCAGGATCATGATTCATGTGTTCTAGCTGAATATTAGATAGCCCCTGCAAATCTGGAAATTGTAGGATGTCTTCTTCAATCTCAGTAGATCTGAAAATGTCACTTGTAAATTTGTCAATCTGCTCAACATCTTCAAACTTTTCAGAGGGAACAATCTCATCTTCATGACAACATACATCAGTAGGTGCATTTGATATGATGTCAAAAGCATAACTAAGGTTATCATGAGGTGAATCAATGATCTCCTGATCATGATGAATAGTATCCTCTACAACAGCATACTTTCCCTGAAGTTCTACTTTCGAAAGATTAAACTCATGACAACACTCAGGAAAAAGAAGATCCCTGAAAATAAAACTGACACCTAATCTAGTACTCCCATTGGGAATGGAGTTTATTTTGACAAACTGACTCTAAACAACAACAAAAATGATGAATATTTACAATGCAAAAGGCCAGAGGCCTTTATTAGAAATAGATTTTAAAAAACCACCCATTAAATGGGCCACCTGCAAGAATCTCTCCATCTAGATGATGAAGAACAAAAGTGTTGTTGTGATATACCTCTACAATAACGTATGGACCAGTCCATAAAGCATCAAACTTACCATGTTGTCCCTTTTTTTGTCTAGCTACATCCCACTTCAAGACCAAATCACCTGTTTTGAACATCCCTGTTTTTGTTTTCCTGTCAAAAGTGTTTTTCAGCTTCATTTGGTGATTTTTAGACTTTTCTATCAGATGCTCTCTCTCCTGCTGCAAATCCACCAATTAAAAAACTCTCCTAGTGTGATAATCAGGTTCAGAGCCGACCTCTTGAAGGAAACTAGTCACCGGTAACACAAGTTGGACCGGGAATATGGCTTCAGTACCATATACTAGCTTAAACGGAGATGTGCCAATAGACTTTTTGCTGGTCACTCTGTCAGCCCACAAGGTGAATTTTAACTTGCTGTCCCAACTTTTCTTGTTTTCCTCCAGCAATTTCTTGATGATACGAGACAAACTTTTATTAGAAGACTCAGCCAGTCCATTGCCCTGTGGGTAATATGATGTGGAATGAGCTAGTTTGATCCCCATCTCTTCACATAAACTCACCAAATGCTGGTCATTAAAGGCAGGAGCATTGTCTGCAATCAGCTTCCTGGGACAGCCAAACCTTGAAAAGATATTACTAAACAGAAAGTCAATAATAACCTTATGATTAGCATTTCTCATGGGAATGGCTTCAATCCATTTCGTGAAATAATCTGTGGCAACCAATATCTGTGCTGATTGCTTGATGAAGGATGTATCTCTCCAATGAAGTCTAGGCCCCATTGCTGGAATGGGCCAATGGCTGTGATGGGCTTCAAAGGTAAAGATTTCAGCTGTTCCTTTCCTTGAAATCTTTGGCATTTGTCACATGCTTTAACAAAAGCAAATACATCAGAAAACATATGAGGCTAGTAATAGCCAGCTCTCAGTATTTTGTGGACTGTAGTCTTCCAGTAGTGATGTCCACCACAGATACTGTCATGAAATTCAGTCATTATCTTGACAGACTCCTCTTTTGTCACACATCTTAGGAGAACCCCTAAAGGATCTTTCCAAAACAGCAGGTTATCTTTGATGCATAAATTTGTAACTTTGAGCTTGAGATCTCTTCCCTGAGTTCTGGTTAGTCCCTCTGGCAGAGATAAATTTTGCAGAAAGAAAAAAATATCCCTGTACCATTCATAGTCTGAGATATAGGATGTTACCTGTAAATCTGTAGTCATTTGATTTGCTGAAATTTCAACCTGGAAAACTGCTATACCTTCTTTCTCATCATCAATCTTTAATTCTTTGCAATTCTCTTCTGCCAGCAACCGAGAAAGTCCTTGCCCTCTGACCAGCTTGACAGGTTTGATTTCGGTGTCGAACTCAATCAGCTTTGCTACCCACTTACTCCTTTTTCCATCAATGTCAGGTTGAATCAAAACATCTTTGACTGAACTAGAGGGAACATAAGCGATTACTTTAGATTGGAGAATGTAAATTCTGAATGCCTTCAAGGCTTTGATCAATGCATATTCCTGCTTCTCCATAGGTTCATACTTGAGCTCAGCATCACGCAGCACTCGGATAAAAAAGGAAACAGGCTGCTCCTGTCCATCATCATTTTTCTGTAAAAGAACAGCTGCAATAGTGTCATGTGAAGCAAATGAAAATATGAAAAATTCTTTTTCAAAGTCTAGACTGATTAGAACTGGAGCTGAAGTGATTGCTTCTTTGATATTATGAAAAGAAGCTTTTGCCTGTTTAGTCCATCTGATTTCAGAATCTTTCTTCAACATGCTGGTAATGTGCTTAGTCAATTCTGCAAAATTTGATATAAATATGCGAATGAATTTGATAGTGCCAAGAAAATATTGGACATCTTTCTTGGATCTAGGCAGTGAAAAATTTTGGATTTCCTCCACTCGCTTGGGATCAATTTTATCCCCTTCTGCTGAAACAATGTGACAGAGAAGTTTACCTTCCTTCAGTGCAAAAAATGACTTCTTCGGATTCAATGAGATCCCATATTTTTTGTACTTCTCGAATGCCTTTCTCAAATGCAGCAAATGATCATCATGACTATGAGAGAACACTGTGATATCATCGAGATATATAAGGACAAATTTATCCTTTTCTCCAACAAAGGCAATATCCATTGCCTGCTAGAAAGTAGCCCCGACATTCATGAGACCAAAAGGCATCTTCTGGTACATGAATGTGCCCCATGGAGTCGTGAAGGATGTCTTTTCTCTGTCCTTAGGATGGACAGCAATCTGATTGTATCCCGAGAAACCGTCTATAAAAGACATGACACTTGCTCCTGAAACCTTCTGCAAGATGTCCTCCATTTTGGGCAATGGATAATTGTCCTTTTGGGAGCACTTGTTTAAGTTTCTGAAATCGACACAGAGTCTGATTTCACCATTCTTTTTTCTCACGGGGACAAGATTTGCAATCCACTTTGAGTATCTAAGCGGGATAATGATTTTAGCCTCAAGCAACTTTCTGATTTCTTTTTCCATTGTGGGAAGCAACATTGGACTGAAAGATCTCAGCTTCTGTTGGAAAGGAGTGGTATCCTTGTTCAGTGGGATTTTGTGTTGAATGATCTCGGTGTCATATGTCTTTAGATCTGAATACTTCCATGCAATGATGTCGAAGAATTCTTTCAACAGGCCAGCATACTCAAACTTCTATTGTTCTGTTAAATGAGAAGCTAAATTTACGAACCTCGGATCTGATTCACTTGACAAATTCAGCGGGCAAACATCAGACTCTTCTTATGAATTTTCAAGCTTGACAGCCATGTCATTACTGTCAAAAAGTTTCTCCAAAGGGATCAGCCCCTTAGGAATTATGTTAGAAGAAAGATGAACTATTTCGTGTGCCCCAATTTTGCTTTTAAATTTGTTTTTTTCAGCAGCCTGTTCATTCTGATTGTCTTCATCAATTTCTAGGTCAGCAAACTCATCTATGACATTTAGAAATCTGGTCAACTCTGCATCATCCTCAAAAACTTTCCAAAATTTTATGTTATCAGGAAATGATGGCCTATATTTCATTTGAATCTCATATGATAATTTAGGAGGCAGAGGAGGAATGAAAGTGCATGCTGAAACAACTAAAGAATCAGCCATTTCGTTCATCAATCTAGGCACATGTGCTATTTTGAACTCAGAAAAAGAAGGGATAATTCTGAGTACCTAGTCTCTGTAGGCCTTGAGCCTGACATGTTTTTCCTGGAATGATTTGTTGACCTGCTGGACAATTAGATCAGCATATCTGAATACATGTAACTTCTTGATCTTCATTTCTTTGGCAGAATTTAGCCCCAACAGCAGGGCTTCGTATTCAGCAATATTGTTAGTTACCTGAAAATCCAACTTGAATGACAGTTGTGTCTTCTCCTTTGAAGGAGAGATGAAGACAATACCTGCCCCAGCAGACTCTTTGGTGCATGCTCCATCAAAAAACATAGTCCATACCCCGCTTTCTTCACTAATGTCAATGGGCTGAACCATAGGATTTTTCAATGACAATGATTCGGGTAATGAATCATCAATATGCAGAATACAGGAGCCCATTCTCGTGTCCACTGAATATACTGGATGGTTTGCTGGGTTCTTTTCATCATTGATGATGAAAGAGAGCTAGGACTCACGGTATAAACTTTTATTTTCTCCACCAAAGACTGGGATAGTGGCATAGGAAAGGTCCATTTGTAGGCTTCCTCCTAGTATTTTCATCCATGACCTAGACAGTAAGCACCCAAACTTGGGATGGATATCAGCAACTACTACATCCATGACCATGGTTTTCATTGGGGCTGAGGACAGAGAAACAGTAAGATATTTTATCAACCCGAGGAATTTCACCTTTCTGGAGTCAAAGGAGAACAAATCATGGTAAGTGCGGGTGATCTCTAATCCTAATCCATGCATGACTATTTTGGACATCAGGTTATGGGAAGCACATGAATCTAGGAGGCAATTGTGCAAGGTCTTTTCATGGATATTTAAAGAGACATAAAAAGGAGGGTAGCTTTCATCCCTGTCTTCAATCATAGGGCCCAGGACAATGTTTGGCTTATCATCAGACAGATTTATGGTATCAGAAGAAAAAGAAATAGATTTGTGATCAAGGGTTTTACAGATATCCTTTCGAAAAACTTCATTCTTCATCAATTCAACAAGGGGTACTGGAATCTTAAGCATTTGAATTTCTATTTCTAAATTGAATAAAGAAGAAATTTTTTCAGGTTCAGAAGAATGAGCTCTTACCATTAGCTGGGACTGGGGTTCTTTCTGAACATATTTGGTTGGCTACTTTGCAAGAGCAGCATTCTTCTTCGGAGGAGCTGGAGTACTCTGTTTTCCAGGAGTCTTTTTTGATCTCATATTATACCCTGTCTGTTCATCATCCTGTAACACACACTGATCTTCATAGAGCTGGTTCAACTGCTGATCGAACAATGACCCTTCATAGTCAGACTCTGTCAGAAAAATATGCTCATCTCCATCCTCAACACAATGGATATCTTCCTCTAACTCTTGGACTTCATCTTCATCTTCCTCATCAATGACAGCATTCTGGAATGGTGCTCTGATCCTCTGTTCATCAGTAGGATTCTTCTCTCTCTGCATAAGCTGAACCTGCTGGTTGTTTCTCCTCCAACTTTGATTCTGATTTTGGTTTCTGTTTGGGTAGTCATTTTGAATTCTACCCTTGGCAGGAGGTTTACCATCAAGTTTGATTTTTGACATTTCATATGTCAAGGTTTCAAGCATCTTTGCTAGCTTGTCAAATTTTTGATTAGAATTTGAGGAAGTAGAAGCCTCTTCACTTCTTTTCTTCCTATCAGTATTCCCTTTTAATTTTTCAGAGGCTAGCAAGTTAGCTTCAACTTTGATAGCAGCTTATTGCATAGCTGAAAGAGTTTCAGGCTCTCTTTCTCTCAACAATAAACAGAATTGATAATCGAAAGCTCCGGAATAAGTAATCTGACCAGAGGTCTCAGAGGGTTTGATGAATTCTGGGATCCTATCATACAGCTTATTAAACCTTTTAGAAAAGTTAGATATGGACTCACCATTTTTCTGCCTGAGATTTCCGAACTCGGTAATATAATGCAAATAATCTTTCCTGTCACCCCACTCTTTCAAGAAGGACTCATCGAGTGCTGTGATGTCTCCTATAGAGGCAGCAGGTAGTTTTTTGAACCACTTCTAGGCTTCACCGTCCAAGCTCTGTACGAATATTCTCATCCAAACATCTTCTGCTTCGATGTTTATGTTTTCAACATAAGCATAAAATGTTTCAATATGCTCTTCTGCTGTGCACTCTCCCATCCCAAAAAATTTAGGCATATATTTATGATAATCATTAGTAGGCATCTAGGACAGTGGATGGGGTAGCTACAAAGGTGCATATCTAGCAATTAAGATCTGCTCCATCTTGGTGAGACCTCCTCCCACTCTAGCCATCGTAACCGTGGTATTAGGTACAGCAGAAAAAGTGACAGCAGTCGAGCTTACAAAGGTAGGGGAGGGTGCAACCAAAGGTTTGAAAAAGTGGGACAAAGGGTTATCAGATTTACCTTCCTGTACAACTTGACCTTTGATTTTCTTCTCCTTCTTCAAAATCTGATCTGGATTTGATACTGGAGATACCAGGGGTCCTTGTGGATTTTCTCTGGTACTGGATCTCTTCGGAGCCAGAATGATGTTGTGGAGTCGCTAGATAGAATATATATAACCAGTGAAGTGTCTAATCCTTGTCTATCATCAAGGAATAGATCTGTGTCATCTCCCAGGAAGTTCATCTTCTCAACTCGTTCCCCGGCAATGGTGCCAATTTGTTATCACTCCAAGAAACTACTTAGTGGTTATGGCTAAGTATGATTGGTAACCTAAGAAATAAATGTTTTCCAACATCTGGATCAATGGGATACCAAGAAAGCACAATGAAAGGATTAACTTATCAGAACATCTTAATGAACCAGTGCTTTTAGAGACTACCAATCAGATACAATATAACAGAAAGGTATGAAGAATATCATTTATATAACCAAGTACATGTAATGCAGGGTTTAAATAACCAAGTACATTTGGATGCAGGGTCATACTAAACAATAAAGAAATCCTTCATTCAAGTTCATGAGCATAAAGCTGAGCTAAACTTAAACAGAGTACAGAATAAAAAGATAGATGAATGGTCTGATGACAGTAGCAAAAGAAGACTGTGATTGTATTAGGATAAGAAATCAGTACATAGGCCAAATTCTCTCCAAGATTGAACCCCTCTCTCAGTCTGAGTTCTTAGGATTTATAGCCTTTACAAACAGTCTTCAGATCCTCAAAACATGGAATATGTTAAGATAAAAATAGTAACTAGAACAGAAATTGCAAAATGATAGGGAATGATCCCTCATCATAAGGAAATATTAATATGCTGGTCCCATTCTCGTGATGATAGTTGGTGAAGTGGAGATAAGCCTCCCAAGGCTTTTGGGATTGATTTGATATAGATAAGAATCAATCTTGATAATGTGGCAATCGATTCCTAAAATATTGCCTTTCAAAGTAATCTCTAAAGAAGAGATCCTGAAATTAAAACTATATCTAAACCAATTCTTCGACAGCTGCTCTGTTTGAAATATATCTAGAAATCTAGATGTAATCTTTTCATCAATCAACTACCATGTAGAATTTGTTACCTGAAATTTTGGAAAGTTGGGATACTCTTCCCTTCAGATCTGGGATAAACTGCCACTTGTCTTTCAAAAAGTTCCTAGAAGTTCTCTTTGAATTCCTTAACTTTTGGGAAGTTCCTTTGACTCGTGCTAATGGTGCACCCATAATTATACTCGAGGCATTTGCATCTTGATCTGTTCTTAATTATAGCATCTGCAAACATCATATGCGTACATCTAGTCTCTAGGTTATTGATCTGGCATCTGAAACTGACAATAGGTGTGGTATGATGTGTCAACCTGGCTTGTGACTTCATCCACGGCTTGAATTGAGATAATGATTAGAGGCCAGATATCTTTGATCAATCAGATTTTCCAAAATGCAAAGACTTTCACCATGCCCAGGACACCTGCAGCCAGTCTTGGGGTTTGACTCAGTAGGGTTTTATTTATATATCAATTTATGAATTGACATGTGGAATGGAATTCGATGATTGATGTGTAGCTTGACATTTGGCACATCCAAGACTCACAGAAAATAAAAATTTTAACACATTATATCACCCAAAATGATAATGTGCTTTTTGGGAGATAACACTCCTGTTATATGTCAATGACTTGTTCCTGACAGAAAAAAGGAACTCATTAAATTTGCAAGAAAAAGACTTGCTACCAAGTTTGAGATAAAGGACTTGGGGATGATGCACTATGTTCTAGGAATGGAGGTGTGGACAAGGGAAGTATGCAATAGAGATCCTGAATAGGTTTAGGATGATGAACTACAAGACCATGACCACACCTATGGAATTGAACCTGAAGCTATTGAGTGTTGCTTCATCATATTCGGTTGATGCTAAGATGTATCGTCAGATGATTTGTTCCTTGATGTACCTGACGAATACAAGACTAGATATTTTCTTTGTTGTGAACACATTGACACATGTTCACCTGATGGTTGCAAAGCATGTAGTAAGGTACCTGAAGGTTACAGTTGATCATGGGCTCAAGTATGAGGTGAATCAGAAGATTAACCGAGAGGTTTATGTGGATTCGTATTGGGCAGGCAGTGCCATTGATAGAAAGAGCACTTCAAGGTGCTACTTCAGTATGAGATTATGTGTGATCTCTTGGTTTGACAGGATGGAGTCGTGCATGGCATTGAGTATAGCCAAGGCAAAAGATGTTTCCACTTGCTATTTGGGAGGTAGTATGTTTCTTTTGAAAACTAATATTTGATTTGATCGATCTAAATTGCATTTTGGTATGATGTAGAGAGGAGCAGTGAAGCTCCAGTTTGTGATCCAGATCGAGATCTCTCGAAAGAGGGAGTTCTAGCATATTCGGTGAGATAGTTTGTCTGAGCATAAATCTTGGTGAAGCTCATAGGTTTCTCATACATAATTGGTCCTATAGGTTGTCCCTGAATGTAATAGGTCTTGATGAGGCTTGCAAGTTATCCTTTGATGTAATTGACCCTGTTGTGATTCTATGCTAGAAATAGCTAGAGTGAAGTTTGAGTACTTCAGGGAGAAGCTTAGTGTTCTCCAGATCAAGGTTCCTTCCAAGAGGAAGTGATGATTCCATGTCCCTTTCTGACATGGTGAGAGGATTGGTTCCTTCCATGGTCAGATGTAAGAGCTGTGACATGGAGAGAGTATTGGTTCCTTCCATTGTTAGATGTATGTGATGATCCCACATCCAGCATGAAAAAGGGATGGCTCTGTGAAGACACATCTAGCATGAAAAAGGACCAGCTCTGTGTAGATCCCACATCCAGTATGAAAAAGGGCTGGCTCTATGAAGACACATCTAGCATGAAAAAGGACCAGATCTATGTAGATCCCACATCCAGCATGAAAAAGGGCTGGCTCTATGAAGACACATCTAGTATGAAAAAGGACTAGCTCTATGTAGATCCCACATCTAGTATGAACAAGGACTAGCTCTTTGAATACACATCTAGTAAGAAAAAGGACTAGCTATGTGTAGATCCCACATCTAGTATGAAAAAGGAATAGCTATGTGAAGACACATCCAATATGAAAAAGGACTGCCTCTATGTAGATCCCACATATAATATGAAAAAGGACTAGATCTGTGAAGACACATCTAGGATGGAAAAGGACTAGCTCTGTGTAGATGCCACATCTAGTATGAAAAAGGACTAGCTCTGTGATGATACATCCAATATGAAAAAGGACTATATCTATAGATGTGCATCCAACATGAAAAAGGACTGGCTCTATTGATGAAGACCTACATGGAGGCTAGGCCTACAACCAACATGAAAAAGGGCTGGCTATGTAGAACTTCCTGTGATGAGAAGAATCAAGAGATAGCACTTGTGACGATGATCCAACAGTAATGATCCATATCGAGTGATGATCTAGATCCAGTGATGATGATCTAGCAGTAATGATCCAGCAGTGATGATCTAGATCGAGTGATGATCCAGATCGAGTGATGATGTCCCTGAGATGGTCCAAATTGGGTGATAATGTCCCTGAGATGATAGAGATCGAGTGATGATCTAGATCTAGTGATGATGATCTATATCTAATGATGAATATGACTTGAAGATGAATATGACGAGATGATCTAGTTAATACAGAGAAGAAGACTAGTGCTGAAAAATTGTGTCGAGAGAATACCTTCCTAGTTAAGAGGGAGTGTTGATGTATTTGTAACTTCGAAATGTATTCACCTGTATATCTTATGTATTGTACCCCGATGTTTATTCTGGGAAGTGTCTGTAATATATTCAAGTCATGTCATGCCCCGATGTTCCTATCAGGAGATTCAATAATGTAAACAAGTCATGTCAAGTCATTGTTGGTAACCCTCCTATTGTTCAAGGGTTAAAGTCACTGCAGTTGTGGGGCCCTAGGGTTATTAGAGGATCCTAGAGAATTCGATGCTAGGTGAGTTATTGTAAGTTGGGGCAATAGTCCCCACCGTTGTGTTAAGGATAACCCTCCTTGTTGGTCGGAGGGGAAAATTCCCCACAGTTGTGGGCCATTAGGGTTATTAGACTCTCCTAGAGATGTCAACTCTAGTAAGTAATTGTTAAGTGGGGCTGACATGTTAAAGTGGACATTAAGTGAACAAAAGAATATTAATAGAGAGTGAGCCTCTCTATTTATGACACACACACTCACTCATTAGGGTGCATGAGTGAGAGAGAAGTTGTTGGGACAAGAGTGCGACTACTGTTGTTAGGAGATCATCTTTATGTTTTCAGGTTTTACTTTTGGTGTTGATTCTATCTCTGAGTAAGTTGTGGGGTTTTCTCCTTTATGGTTTCCCCGAGGAAAATATTTGTGTTCATTGTCTCTTTTGTTTATTGCTATGCATGTTATTCTCTTAGTTAAAGATCCTAATATCATAATGCTATCTTGAATGATAAAAATATAACACTACTCTCTAATTCCTACTAACCGCCTCTGTCACTCTCTCTATCCCCTACTTCTCTACATATTAATAACCATCACCTCCTCCTATCTCTTTCTCTCTCTAGTACCCCTAACTATACACCCCTTTGTCTTTTTCCCTCTCTTACTCCCCCTCCCCCTAACACTTACCACCACTCACCCCTATCTCTCTTTTTCCCACCATGATATACCCTTGTTATATAAAACTTCCCTGGTCGTCCCTAAACCTATACCACTCACCCCATTCACATCACTAAATTTTTATGTTCCCCATCCCTTGTCCTTCCCCCAAACCAATATTTATCTCTCCCCAACCCCGCTCCTCCATCCTACTCCTTACCCCACCTCAATATCTATCTATTTTTCTCCCCCAAACCCCTTCCTTCCTCTATGCCTAATCATCCAAACACTCAACTACTCTCTCTCTCTCTCTCTCTCTCTTAGAAACACACATAGTTATACTCCACCTACTCCCAACAACCACACATCTCTCTCAATCCCACCGTACACACACCCCCTACTAACCCCATTTCTCTATGTGTGTGTGTGTGTGTGTTCATGTCTGCACACCCATTTTCCTCCCCTTAGTACCAAATAACATCCTCTCTCTCCTCCCTCTCTTCTCCCTAACCCTTTCTAACCCCCTCTCTCAGTCTCTCAACCCCGAGGTATAACACCCTTTTAACCTCTCTCTCTCTCTCTCTCTCTCCCATATTCCTAATAACCCTTACTAGAACCCTCTTTCATTCTATGTATACTGTACACACCAACCTACACATAAACCCCACCACTCTCTCTCTCCCCCAATCCCCTAACACCCCACCTATATCTCACATACACTCTTACTATGGATAAACCCCCCCCTCTCTCTGTAACCACTCCCATACTCTAGACAAGCTACTTTATATCTCTCATACTCTAGATAATCCGATCGATATCTCTTCTATTCCCACTCCTGCTAAGCCCCTCTTTGTTACTCTATATCTCCTAATCCCACTCTCCCTCCCATCTACCACCCAACCCTTTTTATCTCCAAACCCATAAAACACCTATTCTCTCTTTCACTCCAGTACATAAAACCCCCACTCCTCTGCTTATTAGTAATTCTTAGTCATCTGTCTAACCCTTACTAACCCTCTCACTCACTCTTTCACCATTTTAGTCCAATATCTCTCTCTCTCACTCCCCTAATAAATAAAAACCCCCTATCTCATTCTCTTTGTCTTCCATACTCCTCCAACTACACCTAACCCCCACCCCTCTCACTCTCCCACAACCCATTAATATCCTCCTCTCTCTCACTCTCAATACCTCTAACCCCACCTCTATCTCCTTATCTCCTCTCTTACTATCCCTAATATCCCCTCTATCTCTCTCTTTCTTACCTTATATCCCACTTCACTGTAGAATCCCTAATAATTTTAAATGTATACTCCCTATCCTAATCCCAATATCTATCTCTTTCTCTTTGAAAACTCTCCTCCTCCCCCTATACCTAATGGCAAACCTCCTACACCAATGTCCCCCTTAGATTTCCCTCTCTCTTACTCTCTATATCTCTCTCTATAATCTCTCTTTCTCTTCTTCCTTGTCCTCCACCTACCTTGAACTACACCCATTTGGTTCTTCTTAAACCCCATAATACCATCCATTCTCTCTTAGTATCTCTCTCTCACATAGACACTAATACATTTGGGTGGATTTTTCCACGAAATACTTCCACGTTTTGAACATTCGTGGATTAATACTTCATTTTTTTTATCATGGCAAAAAAAATGTGGCAATATCGACATTTTTTATTTTCAACAAACTTTCGTCTCTATATCGATGATATATGGCAATCTTTGCACACCCGTGAAACCAATGCCATCTTTCAATGGCTCTTGACTGTTTATGCGTGGGTCAAGTTGTAATGGCATTAATAATTATCCATGATGAGTTAGAGAAGGATTCTCTTTTTGTTGAAGCTTCACAACTCTACTTAGATTTAAAATTTTATTTTGTGTTACAAATCTATTGGGTCTGGGTGAAGGGGTACCCTGTTTGAAAGAAGTGTTTTATTTATAAAAATGATCAACAAGCTGCATCAGTTGCCTCCCAGTCCCTCTTTGAAAATCACACAAAGTGTCTGTGGAGTCTCCAAAGTAAAAACTCAATCCTTCCATCATTGAAAGAGTAATGTGAGAATGTGCATGGAATCATCCATCCATTGTACTGCCTGACTCATGCATTTTAAACACTTTTTCTATAGTTGCGATTGATTGAGCATAGATTGAGCCCGAATTTCTTTATCAACCATATCCAAAACTAGAGAGACCATTCATACTCTGCAACAATCATCTGGACATAAATTCATAAAAGGTAACCATGCATCATTTTTTGGGGGATACAAACTAACATTGAGGCTCAAGATAACAATTGTATTCTTCGGGTTATGTCCCTTACGAATGAATTTAACAACCCTGCAACTCCCTCCTTTTATTTAAACTAGAGTAAGTGCAACAAGTGGGTCCAGTCAATAATGAATCTAGCCAATTCATTTTTTTTATATATAGACCCGGTGCTCCACTAAGCTATTGTTCGTTGACATAGTGTTAATCGCTTTCCACAGTAGAAGGACAACTTTCATTTGGACCATTTGGGCCACCTAGTGTTCCAATGCCCTATCTATCAAGGTATCCTTGTGAGTAAATCAAAGTCCATTGCACAAAACTTGTTGGAATCAATGAAAACTTCAGTCTGTTAGACATAATTCTCAATGAGAAGGGGGGGTGGGTTGAATCAGTGAGCTCAGGATTCAACTCAATTTCAAATTTTTCTACCAATATTATATCATTATTTCATAATTTCTTCAACAACGCATTTATTAAAGAACAATATCAACTAGGCACATGTCATTCATCACTATCAATAAATTGCACAAGGGACACGATATATAGTTTTGTAATCTTTATATAAGTGGAGACTTCAATATCCAATATGGGATACAACCCATAAGATGGAACCAACCACCAGAATGGTTCAGTCAACTACAACTGACTGGCATGCTACAACATTGAAACAAGCTTCAATTTGTCAAAAGACCATTAAGTCTTTCCCGAGATCCACTCAACCTCCCTATACAAATTACAATTGATACATCACACTCTTCCAAAGTTTTCCACAGGCACACACATAAAAAATACCAATCAGGAAGTTTTCAATCTTTACTCAGCAAGTCATTCAACATACAACATGCTGAAGCCTTGTCTCAACTCTATCCATATATCATTAGTATCTTGTCTTTTGTATTGTCCACATTAGCATATAGGCTTCCAAACTGTCTAATTTAACACTTAGAGAAAATTGTTTTTAACTTGTAAAAACAATTTTTTTCTACTTTGGCAGATTGATTTCTCCCTGATGTGATCACCATAAGGAAATGTAAAAGCATAGATAGACATCCATTTCAAAAATGAACAACACCATATCACAATATAAATACGTTGACACACACACACAAAACCTCTGGCAAGCATTTCAAAATAGCTTCTCAACCTCTTTTGAACATCAAAACATATTTCTTCCCATTTTGGCAGACTACTATTTCACATGTGTGAACACTCTATGGAGACCTAAAGTCATGAGTAGATGGACAAGTTACCAAAGAATGGATCCATGACATTTGATAAATTTACATGCATAAAGACATCCCTTGGCGGGCATTTCCAACTGACCTCTCAAACTCCTATTTTTAACACTTGGTCAATTTTCTTCTGTTCTCACTATGCAAAATATTATTTTTCCTATTTTTGGCAGATTGATATTTTGCATATGAGACCATGATAAGAAAACCTGAAGGTATGGATGGACAACAAAATAATATTTTTCTTACTTTTGGCAGATTTATATCTTTGTCACAAAACACTACACATGATAACTAAGACCATGGTTATATGCACCATTACACAAGCTATATCCTAACACTTTTGTATTATTTTTCTCATCATCCTATGAGATAGGGAGGGCATTTCCTTGAGGCCACTTAGGCATTTTTTCCAGTACTGGAATAGTGCAAAATAGGTTGAAACTCTATTTTGGTAGACCATTATCTTTGTCATCAAACATCTTATGTGATAACTGAGACCATGGTGAGATATCCTCTTCAACAAGATATATGATGATAACCTCAGATAATTTTTATCATACACCTATAAGGTACGGTGGGAATTTTCCCAAGGCCACATGAGCTAGTTTTTCCAACACTTCGACAAATTTTTTAGTCTGGTCCAATCTACCTAAAACACTGTTTTTGTAGTTTCATAAATTCTTCCTTAGCTACTTACAATACAATCTTAAGACATAGTTATGTAGGACAAATATAAATCTACAAGACCCCCATATGGTGCGGGCATTTTATTCACCACATAATTTGTGGTGGGAATTTTCTTAAGGGTACCTGAGCCAGTTTTCTAGCAAAACCATTTTCTTGTTTTTCACCAAATTACCATATTTTTCCAAAATGATTGTGATTAATGTTGTCATCAATGGTAATCCTATTCATTACAATATTTATGTTTTTCTTTATAGAAGTTGGTATATAATATACTTCATTTAGAAATATACTTATATATAATGTATTTGACAAGTTACTATTTGGTATGGTGTAGGTAAGACAATTACTTATCACTACAAGGATTTTTCACTATGAATTAAAATGCAAGGAAGCTTACTCAGTTTAGAGCAGCATTAGAGGAAAGGGGAGATGGAAAATGTTATTTCCCTTTCTATGATTGCAGGGGCTTGCAAAGAAGAATAATTTTAATAAAGACAAATGAAAGACATTGTAGGGAGAATGGGAACGCCCAAGGGGGTTATGAATATCGTCCATTGGTAAGAGGTTATCAATTTTTAATGTATTCTCTGTAATAGCCATCATTTCATGAATTTCAGTAAAATGTCCTATCGTTTTATTATATGTTCTATACACACTAATATTACTATGTTGTTTGTAAATATATAGACAATGCCCCCAAAATGTCCCCTTCTAGAGAGTTATTTTCCAAGTAATAGCAGAAATACTCATTTACAGGGTGACGAACATCTAGATCGGAATATTGGAGCTAATCAAGTTCTTAATGATGATATGGATGGAGATAATGTTAGTGATACAAATCAGGAAGATGAGATACATAGAATGATCCAAGACACATTTACTCCAATGGATGAGGAAAACCAGGATGATAGCCATGATGTTGATCCTCTACTCGAGAAGGCACATCAACCTCTTTATGAAGACTCAAAAACAAATGTTCTATCTACTATATTGTTGTTAGTAAAATTTAAGGTTTTGAATAGTTTATCAAACACATGTCTCACCCAGATACTAAGGTATGTTATTTGTTAATTATTTATTTCTGCATGTTCACATGTACATAAAGGGTTTAATTTTTTCCTATATTCCTATTTTTATATATTTTGTAAAGTATGGATGCTATATTGATGATTAATATTGTTTACATTGACTTATTCTTTTGAATTTTTTAGATTGTTAGGTTAATTTCTATTACCAATGTCAAATATTTTACCATGCACATATCGAGAGATATATGTGATTATGAAAGAATTTGGAATGGAGAATAAAGCTATTGATGCATGTCCTAATGGTCATATATATACTATGGAAAATATGCATTATAAAATGAATTCCCACAATATCAAACAAGTAGGTATAGAACTGATAAAGTGACAAAAAAGGTGTCTCACAAAGTTCTTCATTATATTCCTATAATTCCACGTCTCGAGCGGTTTTTCAGGTGTCAAAGTGTAGCATAGTTTATGGATTTCCATGCAAAGAACAGAAGTCAAGACAATTTTCTTTGAATTCCTATAGATGGGTCTGCATTTAGTTGCATCAAAGAAAAGTGGCCAATTTTCAAAGAAGAACCTCGTAATGTTAAACTTTTGATGGGAGCTGATGGTGTCAATCCATTTGGAGAGCTTCATTCTACCTACTTAGTGTGGCCTATTTTTGTTATAAACAATAATCTTCCTCCTTTGATGTTAGTCAAGAGAGATCACACAATGTTGGAAATGATTGTTCCAGGTATTTGATTAATTTGTATTTTTTTACTTGAAACTCTAATCACTAAATATTTCATTTCTTTGTTTCATGCATGATAATTATGTCTTTTATATATAACGACATATAGCTAAATATAATTAATCATGTATGTTGGACAAATTAGGTAAGTACCAGGTTAAATATATGAACATATATATTGAGCCTCTTATCGATGAGTTGTTGAAGTTATGGGTTGGCGTCACTATGTATGACATCTCTAGACCAATAGGGCAAAAAAGATTTCAATTCCATGGAATACTTGGATGGACAATTCATGATGCTCCCAGGTTAACACATTTTTGTGGTATATTGTTACTTTATTTTGTTCTTTAATATTATATATATCTATTGAAAATATCATGCATTATTTTAAATGGTAATTCTAATTCACTACACTAATTCATATATCTTGTAGGTATTCAAACAAAGGGTAAATTTGCATATCTAGCTTGCAGTCCCAGCATAAAATATCGTTGTTCAAGGAGTTTAGAAAAGGAAATGTTTGATGAGTATACGCACTTTCCACCTAAGAACCATAGTTATCAAACTACAGACAAATAAAAAGTGATTGGTAAAGAAGAGAATGGAAAAAAACCATGAAGAATGACATCTCACCTATGGAATTTGGAATATAATAGAAATCGTCAAGGTATGCCAAATTCTTTATGTATTGTTGGAATATTGGTCAATACTTATCCAAATTTCTGAATATGCAAAACAATATTTTTGCTACTTTGGCTGATTTATTTCTTGCACATGTGACCATCATAAGGAAAACTGAAAGCATGGGTGGATAACCACTTCAACAAGGAATAGATCTATGCCACCCTATGAATTTTATTAGCACAAGGACACTGTTGAGCATGGTTTTCATTGATGTCAAAGGAGGTCATTAATGACAAAAGAAGGGTTGATATGGCATGTGTTATGAGGTTTAAAAACACATGTTGGTGTCCTAATGTCTCATGATGTCATTGTTACATTCTGGTAGTAGTTGGTAACAATATGATACTTTGGGAATTTTGGCTAAGTGTTGAAAAACTGCCCTAAAGAAGCCACCTTATGAAAATGAACACCATAATTCATAAGAAGAAGAAAATTCCCTCTATAACCTTCCATCCCATATTTTTTTGAAATATCTATCGGACTATGGCCCCGGTCCTCAGAAAAACTCCATGAAGAAGAAGATACAGGTTTCCCAAAATAAGGGTTTTTGGTCAAATTAATCAGAATTTCTCTAGCGAAATGCCTGCCATAATTTGTGGGTTGAAGAAAATGACCACACCACATGGTCATCCTATAGGTGTATGTTTTTTCTGCCTGACCATGTTCTCACATTGGTTTTATAATGCTTGAGCAAGAAGATATGGATCTTCCAAAACAGGGTCTTAGGCTATCTTACACCAAAGTTCAGTAAAATGCCTCCCTAGGGAAAATGAAGATGAGTCTGGGAGTGAAAAAAACATAGGTGTGCTCAGTAAGGTGCAATACATCATCTAGTAGTATTAGTTCAGGTTTTGGGTGAAATGAAAAATCCACCTTAGGTTTTGGACAACTTGTCTAAGTATGGAATTATTCATAAAATATGCCTAAGTGGCCTCAAGGAAATGCATGCCACCTCTCATAGGAGGATGAGAAAAATTATCTGAAAGTGATAGGCTCGATTATGTTGGTTGGTGCATCGAACCATGGTTTCATTTTTCCCAAAGAGACTCTGAGGAGGAAGATATCGATCTGCCAAAAGTGACTCTCACCTTCATTTCCACTATCCTAGTAAAATGCCCGCCAAGGTTAGATGATGAGGTTGCAGGAGAGAATATTGGCATGGTTGAGTCAGTATGATATTCCTCACATTCTGGATGTATCACTCTCCAATTGTTATGAAAAAAATAAAATCACCTTAGGGACTTAGGGTTTGAAGAGATTTGTCTAAGTGTCAAAAAGCAGTTTGGAAGGCCACTTTCAAATGACTTCAAGATGTTGGGTATATGTCAATAGGTTCATCAATTTCCATGGATTTGTTCTTGATTGAAATGAATATCCATCCATACTTTTAGGATGACTTACAATGGTCACATTTGCAAAATATCAATCTTCCAAATGTAGGAAAAATACTATTTTGCATATTGAGAAACAGAAGAAAATTGCCTGTGTTGAGAATAGGATTTTGAGAGGTCATTTGGAAATGCCCGCCAATGGATGTCCTTGTGAAAATAAATTTATCAAATGTCATGGATCAAAGGCCACATAGACTAGTTTTCCAACACTTAGCCATGTCTAAGAATTTCTCCAAGGTTTATCCTTAAACCCTATTTCGGCATACTTATAACTTTCTACTAAGAAAGGATTAAGGAAAACTGAGACCATGGATAGATAGGAAGTTAAACAAGCTATAGCCTGATATGGTAGTGTGGGAATTCGATTCAAACCATGAAATATGCACAGCATCCTCTTAGAGTATTTTTTACTACTTTTTCATACTTAGCCAATTTCCAAAGTTTCACAAAGTTGCCATATTTTTCCAGAATGACGTCATATTACATCACTGACTTCCTGATAGCACCAGAACACCATTATGTGTCTTTCTAGTCTCACCATACATGCCACATCATCATACTTGCCATGTCATTACTTCCTTTTTCATTCCTTTCTCTTTCACTAAGTTTACCCTGTCATCATGTCTTTGGTTATCCTTTTGTCATTCACTGAACTCCTTCGACATCAATGACAACCACATTCAACTTGTATCATATATTATATAAATATTTGTTTTTTTTAGTGAATTATCTTCAACGCAGTATGTACCTATATTGATTAATTAGTGTTAATTTGATTTTGTTGATGTTTCATAAATGTCATTAAGGAACGAATGGGCTTCCACGAGGAATGAAAATTTACCCGATGCAATTCAGTAGGTTTCCATTCTACAACCACCTACAAATAGTTCATTTGTTTGATACAATGCATATTGGGAAGAACATAACATAATTGTTATGGTGAATATTAGATGGAAGAGATGACAAAGAAAGAATTCAAAATATTTGTAGCGACATCCAAGAAGGTAATCACGCGTTGCAAAGTGTGATCATTAATTCTAATGGTGATGGCCGTCAACATAATATTAGTCTTCCCTGGTGCTTGACGGAGCAACATAGCAATATTGTAAAAGAGGTCATTAGAAAAATTAGGTTTCTGATGGGGTTTTCGACTAACATAAAGAATATCTTAATGAAAAAAGGTGACTTTGGTAGGGTTAAAACACATGACTGGCATACATTCATTAAGGTAATTGTGAGTTTTTAATATATTTCCTTATTGGTATGCACTATTTTATTAATTTTATTCTCTTAGTTGGAAATAAATAATAATTATGTGTTTTTTGATAGAGTATTCTCTACCTTCATCTCTCCCAAATGACTTTGACAACAACATAAAACAAATTATTTATGTTCTTGGAAAATACATGAGGTAAGTAATTAATGTTTTATATGGAAAATGTACTTGGTCTGTGATTTGTAGTAGAACTTATTGACGTATTATGTTTTCCCCGCAAATTTTATATATGGCTTGATATTATTTTATTGCA
This sequence comes from Pseudotsuga menziesii, assembly GCA_001517045.1. Lineage (NCBI taxonomy): Eukaryota > Viridiplantae > Streptophyta > Pinopsida > Pinales > Pinaceae > Pseudotsuga > Pseudotsuga menziesii. The sequence goes on along the minus strand of LPNX010399613.1, from coordinate 41,702 downwards.
TCATTTGTAGGTGGATTTCCTCAAAATAAATCCATAAAGAAGATATAAGGTATTGGAAGAGAGAAATTCCCCGACTAATGTGTGAAATGCAATAGTATCTACCTCCATCATTTTTTGATGCACAAGAACACTACCTCATACACCAAGTTAAGGAGATTGAATTATGTGGACTAGTACACACAAGGTCAATGTGAATGGTGGAGAGGTAGTTGAAGTCGTTGAAGGATCTTGTTACACAAAGAGCACATCCTGAGGGTTCTATGGTTGAGGGATATATCATATATCAATGCATGGTGTATATTAGTGAATATCTACCTAAATTAGTAGAAAATATGAATGTGCCTTGCATTTGGCATCTCAACTCCATCAACAAATTTGAAGGGGAGGTTCTATTGGGGAAAGTTACAATGAGGACTGTGAAAGGTAATTATTATATTTTGTGGAATTAATATATCATGTATTTTTCCAATTTTATTTTATCATACTGATTTCTTATTTTATTATTAATCCTTCATATTCAACTGTATTAAAATATGCATGTAATGATATCTAATTAATGATAGTGAATTGTTATTTTTTCATATAGTTTCTCGAGTGTGGGATGATTTACATTTATACATCGCAAACAACCTTGATTGGATGGAGAATTGGATAGAATATTGTGAAGAATGCTTCTGTAAGTTATCATGGGAAGGGGTCAATGAGATGATTAAAAAATCTCATCATCATCGACATCAATTTCCTGATCTTACGTCGCAAAGGGAAGTTGATTTAGCCTATGGTTTAAAAGAAAAAAAAAGGCAAGTAAATTGTTTACCCACAATTTTCTAGTTACTTCCCATTTTTCCAATGTATTTGGTTTGTTTAATTTTTCAAATATATTTTCCAAGTCCTATATGATGTTTATTAATTCTCAATGTATTTTTTACTTGCTGTCAATGTTGTAGTTGAAACATCACAAGTTTATGTGGTGTAATGGTTGTAAATTTCGTATCAAAATGTTGGATGATAAGATGAAAACCCCAGATTGTAGGATAACTGCAGTGGTTAAGGTCACCAATGTTTCCTATAGAAGTGATAGACATCCATAAGAAACTGAGAATAGGTACTATGGGCATTTGGAGGACATAATTGAGTGTGATTTTAATTCCTTTAAAATAGTTTTATTTGAGGTGAAGTGGTACATGCTACGGATGCATGAACGTGATCCTGAAAGAACTATTATTGAGCATGCTAAAGGATTTACCATGGTTAATACAAGGGAATTTGAACTGGGTACATAGCCTTATGTTCTTCCAAGTCAATGTGAGCAAGTCTTTTACTCAGAGGTACTAGGTAAAGTTGGTTGGTCATACGTTAGATACGATCCAAGAGGAAGACCAGTAAAGTATAATCATGTAGATCAGGAGTAGGTGGATGTAGTCGATGTGTTCGATAAACAAGTTGAAGAGGTTGATCATCCAAATGTAGTAGAATATGATATCATTGATAATGTAGATGACTATATTAGCGAAGATTCCATTTATTATGATGTTGATGTGAATGAGCCTTTCATGAATATGTATTCTGAGCCAGATCCTGATACAGATGTTGAGTTGGATGAGGAAGAAGATGAATGATATTTAATTGTTGAAGAGTAGAGGCACGTGTTTATATATTTTATGTCATTTATATGTTTTTATTTCCAAATTCATTTTTTATATGTTTTTATTTACAAAGTGCATACCGAAGCAAAGTGTTGATTTTTTGCTAAAAACCTCTTTGCAGGAAGAATTTGTGAGCCTGAAAAATCAGTCTACGAGGAGAATTTGTGAGCCTGAAATATATTACACGTGTATCACCTCACCTTCGCTTTGAACCTGGATAATCATGGCCAAACTTCAAATAAGGGCATCCAACATGACGAGCGTAGTTGAAATGTGGGCATCCTCCTCTACAACCCTAGTTGAAACAAAGTTGTCCATGGATGATAGGGTAACAATAAAAAATTCCAAGAGAAATATGATGCATGGAGAGATGAAAATATGTGGCTAGTAGGTATGGAAACTATCCTAAGGAAATAAGAAGTTTTGAATTTTTGTGGGGAATGTTTAGTTATGTTGATGAGGAGATAGATGAGGAAATTTCAAAATATGATGCTGGGAATATGGATCTCATAATTTTTGGGAATTGAGTATACCTCAACCCTAATTTGGTTTCTCGAGCTACAAATATTTCACGCAGAGTAGGAGAAATTTTAAGCTCAATCAAAACCATTGGACAAGAGAAGAACCATATGGCTAGTAAAATTTGTGGGCAATAAGTAAATGTTCTGAGGAATAGTTTAAAAATGCAATATGTCTCTCCCGAAATATACAAAACTTTGTTTCAGATTGTCCTTAGGACAATTCTGAATCATCACAGGATTGACATTTTGGGTGAATGTATGCAGGTAGTGATACACTGGGTGGAAGATATACCTATAGATATTCCTTATTTACTAGCTAAGAATCTCCACTCTGTCCTGTAAGAGAGCAAATTAAGGAAGGTTAAATTTAGTTTCCTGGGCACACTTCAAAAAACTATTGATTGATGTCGACCCCATGCTACTGAAACAAAGATTGGTGATATCAACCAGCATGGAAAAATATCTTTGTCAAAACCACCTTTTCATAAAACATAACGTAAAAGTAGGGAACATAATGAGGAATTTCCAGTACAGTCTCCTTAGTAGAACGAGGAATTAATATAATATCTTGATCACCATGGGGAATTACCATTACATCCTGCTGAACAGAATGAGGAATCGCTAGTACAAAGTCTTGAGCACCATGGAGAATTATGAGTACAGTATCCTGATTTGGTCACAAATGATGAAATTCATGCTTCCATAACTTTGAAATAGTTTAAGGGGAATCTAGATATAGGTCATTGGGAGGAGGTGACAGGAAATGAAATGGAACAAACTACTGCTCACTTTTCCATTCCTCAATACATTCTTGATAGAATTCCTCCTAAATAGTTGGCAATTGACTATGATTGTTCTTCCAAATTAGAATCAGGGGATTCCACTATGCATTTAAACATTGCATCATATAAGTTTGATAGTAGGTATGTGTCCATCCTATATGATAAAATGGAGCATTTCAAGGAAGAAGCTTCCTATATATGCAATGGGGCGAAAGAGTGCTTGAGAAAAGATGATAATATTTTACAGTGCCTAAAACAGATAGCAGCGTTGTAGAAGATAATCATTTCAGAGCAAAGATAATTATAATAGGGAAAGAAGAAATGGTTAAATTATTATCCAAAGAAGTAGATAAACACGTTGATGGTGCTGAAATAGAAATTCAGTCTGTGAGGGTTGCGTATGTAGAGGCTTTGGAAAAAGCTAATGCTGAAGCGAGTGAACTCAAAGAAGAGTTGAAAAAAAGACCACATGTTCTGAATGTACCATCAGTGAGGATAGAAATGGGTCCTTTATAGGTAATAGAGAATAAAATTAAAGAATATGAACAGGTAGTACAATAATATCAGTTGAAGTTGAAAGAGTGGGAGGGAAGCCATGGAAAAAAAGGTTGGAGAATTAGAATCAATAATTTTCGATTTGAGAAAAACCATTTCTAGGAAAATTGATAAGACTAAATGAACAAGGTTAGAAAGGATCTCTAAAACATTAAAACTTAAAAAACAAAGTTGAGGAAAAAAAATTCTAGTGAAGAAGGTGGTGAGGGGGAAGGTAAGGGTACCAAAGGAGACAATGGTAAGCGTAAAGGTAAAGGCAGAAGGAAAAATACACCTACATGTACAATGTCCTTAGAAGAGTGAGAGAATTCCTTAGCAAGTCGAGAGAAGATGCTACAAGAAATATTCTCAGTGAGCCTTGCACTAGGTGATTTGTATGGATCATCACCATTACATAAAGAAATGAAAGAGAATATGGCTAGGAAAGATGTAAAAATAAGGGAGTTGGAATCAAAACTCTTAGAAGGTAAAAAATTTCAGCATTTGGGATGTAATATGGAAATTCAAACACTTAAATCCACAATTGCTGATTTGGAGAAGGAATTAAAAGGGCCAGCTGCTGCAATGAGTGTAATTCATGTCCTTCCCATTGAGACAGAGTTAAGGGAAAAAGAGCAGGATAAATAAATACATAATCTGAAACATGAATTGACTTAAGTTAAAAATTAGTTGAAACATACTAGAGACAAATTGGAGGTAAATGAAAAACATGAATCAACGAAGTATAAGAAAAATGTGGAAATGTTGAACAAACTAATGGTGGAAAAAAATGTTTTGCTTGAAAATTTAAAAAAAGTTTCACAGAAAGTTAAAGAACATGAAAAGAAATCACAATAAGTGCCTTGTCCAACTCTAGTACAATTATAGTCTTCTATGAAAGGCAAGAGAGACAATTCAGATTTGTCTTCTGCTCAAGAGGATGGATTGTAGCCATATTTGAAACATACTAGACATGTATAAATCAATATATATATGTATTTATCGATGGTTAATGAAAACAAATATTTGTATGATGGAGTTTTGTATTTATCGACATATAATGAAAAATGCTTTTTAGTTGGCATATCAATGTATATATGTATTTATCGAAAGTTAATGATTTTTTTTGTATGATGGAGTTTTGTATTTATCGACATATAGGATAACATTATAGATAATTCTTCTCCGAATCCAATGTTTTCAGTTATCAATACGAGAATTCTTGTAGGTTGTGATTGAAAGCATCAATTTCTTTGAAATAAATTAAATTTATGTATGTTAATTAAATAATAATCTCTGTTTTGTTTATGTCTCTTATTTATTTCATATTTTCTTAATTAACTGGCTGAGAAATCTCCATCTAAATCTATGGCTTGTGCGGGCATCTAAAAAACTTTTTTATTTATATTTTTAAGCTATGTGTGGGAAAACTCATATGCTATATGAACATGATTTTTTTTCAACATGGAAGGTTATTTTTTCACTGATGTGACCTCCATACGGAAAACTGAAACCATGACTGGATAAACACTTAAACAAGGAACAAATACATGTCATTTGATGAATTAATTGACACACAAAAATCATCTAGTGTGTTGAAATATTGTAACTTCGAAGAATATTCTATATGTATCTTTTGTGGTCCCTGATGGTCCTACCGGGAGAACCAATTGTATTACTTTATGCTCCAATGCTTCTAATCGAAAGAACTAATAAGAGTCATGAGGTAGTCCCCTCTAATTGTAAAGGTGGGTCATTAGCACTCCAGTGTGGTTCCTTGAGCCTACATGTGTAACTCGATCCTTCATGATTAAATCGAGCCTACATGTCGGAATTGATAATTAAAGTGAATGGATGAATATAAATAGAGGTGTGGTGCTCCTCATTTGGAACACACACACTCACTTGTGTAGTGCAATAGTGAAGAAGAGAGAAGTAGTTGTAGAAGGAGGATGATCAGTCTTTGATCAATCTTTTGGTTTTACCTTTTATATTTTTGGGCATCTATATTGAGGAAGCTTTTGCTGGGTTTTTCCCTTTAGGGTTTTCCCAGGATAAATCTGTGTTGTTCTTGTGATACTGTTTCTTTCAGTGATCCTGGTTATATGATTTTGTTATGAAATTGAAATCAAACACTGATGATCTAGCTTATCATATAAAAATTTAACATGGTATTAGAGCTAGCCTAAATAGGACAACTTTCACAAGGTGAAATAGCCCTCTTTCTCTCCCCGGAAGAAATTAGGGTTTCAGAGAAATTTTTGATTTTCAAAAAACTACTTGCATAGAAAGTTGCACCCTCCCAAAGTGTATCTTTTGAACCTAGAATCAAGGTTTTTGGGTGTGTAAGTATCCAGGAAAGTCAAACCTTAGTTTGACAGCTGCACCAGAAAATTGCTGAACCAAAAAGCTGTAGAAGCTAAATCTTGCAAGCCTGATTTGGAAGGTGAAGAGTTGAAATCTCTAGAATCCAAGCACACCAGTCAACTCACCTCATTCAAGCGCATCTCCTGGTAAGGTCAGTTTCTCATTCTGCAAAATTTCATTTTTTTGTGATTTTCTGTCAAGATGGCCCCAAGCACTAAGCTTGAGGACAAGTTAGAAAGCACAGAGAATTTTCAAGCATGGAAATATAGGATTGGTCTCATTCTCCAAGAGAATTATCTTGATAAGTATGTCAAAGAAGAATTTTTAGAACCTGAAGAAGCTGAAGCCAAGGAGATGCACAAAAATGATATGATTAGGGCTCAAAGGATTATTGCTGACTCCATCAATGATCACTTAATCCCTCAAGTGTCATCCAAGAAGACTCCAAAATAAATGTTTGATGCCCTATATAGAATGTATGAGGGAAGGAACATTAATAGAAAGATGAATCTAAGAGCTCAACTAAAGAGCACCAAGATGATTCATGGAGAATCCATCCAAGAATAATTCACGAGGGTTTCTTAGATCAAAGAGAAACTAGAAGATATTGGAGATAAGCTTGATGAATATGAAATTGTTATGACTGCTCTCAATGGTCTCACTAGACCATGGGAATCATTCATTCAAATGATGTGTGCCAGGAAGGAAAGCATGAAGTTTGATGTGGTATCGGAAGACTGCATTCAAGAGGAGACTAGAGTGGAAAATAGAGAAGCCTTACTAAAAGAGGATGATAAATCTCTAGCCACTCATACCAAGAAAAGAAGAAGGAATCAACCAATATTCAAGAAGGGAAACCACAAGGAGCATCAAACTCCTAGAAGATTCCAAAGATCGAAAGAAATCCTATCAAATAAGGACTACTCTGGTTTTCAATGTTTCCATTGTGACAAGATAGGACACATTTCCAGAAATTGTCCTATGAAGAAGAAAGAATATAAGAAGAGGATCAACCACAACAAAAGACACCATGCTCATCTAGCTGAAGATCAAGATGATGAAGAAGAAGATGAAGGACCTTCAAGAAAGCAAGCAAGAGAAGAAGATGCGGAAGAGTATGTACTATTCTCTGCTCTCTCTGGGTCTATAACTCCTGGAGAAGACACTTGGCTTATTGATAGTGGTGCTTCAAAGCACATGACAAGAGAAAAGAAAACTTTATCCAAACTTGAAGAAAAGAGCTCTCCTTAGAAAGTATCCATAGGAGATGACTATCAATACCCGATCAAAGGAGTTGGTGAAGCAAGCTACAAACTTGATTCAGGTAATCCCTTAAATATGAAAGATGTATTATATGTACTTGGTATAAAGAAGAATTTACTTTCTATCTCATATTTAGATAAGAAAGGATTCAGAGTTTATTTCATAGATGGTCAAGTACTCATGTGGCCCAAAGGATATAATATTGAAGATGCAGTCATTATTGGTGAAGAAGAAGGATTCTTGTATAAACTCAAGGGGCACTCAGAAACAACCCTTGTGTATGAGTCCACTGAACCTAGTGAATTATGGAATAGAAGGATTCCCCACATTAATTATAATTCTCTACCTCATGTGAACAAAGTAGTGACGAGATTAGCATACATGAAGATCAAGCATGAAGGCATTTGCAAAGGATGTGCAAAGGGAAAGAACATCAAGAATCCATTTCCGAAAAGTGAAACAAAGACAAAAGGTACATTGGAATTGATTCATTCAGATGTATGTGGTCCAATGTCTTCTACATCCTTAAGTGGCTTTGAATATTATATCACATTTATTGATGAATTTTCAAGAAAGACTTGGATATACTTCCTGAAAGCAAAGCGTGAAGTGCTTGAAAAATTCAAGGAGTTCAAAGCCTTGATACCAAATATTTCAGACAAGAAAATAAAGACACTTCGATCAGACAATGGCAGAGAGTATACCTCAAAAGAGTTTGAATCTTTTTGCAAGGATGCCAGAATCGGGAGGGAACTAACTGATCCCTACAATCCTCAACAGAATGGGGTTGCAGAAAGAAAGAACAGAACCATCATGGAGGCAGTGAATACAATAATATATGATCAAGATCTTCCAATGCATCTATGGGCAGAAGAGGTAAGAAATGATGCATATGTACATAATAGAATATCTCACAGTGCTCTTGGGTTCAAGAATCCAGAAGAGATATTCACAGGAAAGAATCCTGAGGTAAGTCAACTCAAGATATTTGGTTGTCAAGTATATATTCATATACCAAAAGAGAAAATAACCAAGTTAGACCCTTTCAGAAAGAAGAGGAAATTTGTTGGATATTGTGAAGTATCCAAAGCATTTAGAATCTACATTCCTAGATTCCATCACATGGAAATCAGTCGAGATGTGACTTTCGATGAAGAGACAGCCCTCAAGAGATCCAAGAAGTGCCAACATGAAGAAGTGTATGAATAAGAGACACCTCCCAGAAATAAATAAACTACATGTCTCCCTGAAGATGAAGCTCCTGAAGAACATGACATAGTAGAACCACAAGAACCCCCCATGATGGAGATATCAAGAAAGAGAAAGCCTACTTGGACAAGAGAAATTATACTAGAGGTAGAAAGATATGGAGCTCCTGAAGGCTCCACAAGGGAAAGAAAGAAACCTAAGAATTTTTCCAACTATGTAGCCTTGATGTGTGATCTTGTAGATCAAGAACCTACAAACTATGAAGAAGCGGTACAGAAGAAATAATGGGTAGAAGCAATGACTGAAGAATACTAGTTAATAATGAAGAATGATGTATGGGATATAGTTCCCAAACCAGAAGGAAAGAGTGTAGTATCCTCCAAATGGATATACAAAATAAATCATGTAGCTAACGAAAGTATCAAGAAGTATAAAGCAAGATTTGTGGCTAGAGTTTTCTCTCAGAAAGAGGGAATTGATTATGAAGAGACATTTTCCCCAGTAGCACAGTATACTTAGATTAGAACTATCATGGCACTTGCATCCATGATGAAGTGGGACTTACACCAGATGGATGTGAAAACAGCTTTTCTGAATGGTGTGATCAAAGAAGAAGTATACATAGAACAACCTCAAGGATTTGGAGTTAAAGATAGACATACTCACGTATGCAAGTTGAAGAAGGCCTTGTATGGTATTAAATAAGATCCTCGAGCTTGGTAGGAGAAGATAGATAGTTTCCTATCGAGAATGGGCTTTACCAAGAGTAAAGATCATCCTAACCTTTACCTCAAGGTTGTAGAATATTAGCCTGTCATCCTACTACTATATGTGGATGACTTATTCTTGAAAGGGAATGAGAAACAAATTATGGAAAGAAAGAAGAAACTAGAAAAATAATTTGAAATGAAATACCTTGGGTTAATGCCTTATTTCCTAGGTCTAGAAGTATGGAAAAGTTCAGAAGGAATCTTTCTCAACAAGGGAAAGTATGCAGTAGAGATATTGAAAATATTCAATATGTTGGAATGCAAAGCCTTGGCCACACCCATGGATTCCAACCTGAAGTTATTAACTGATGACTCATCAGAGTTAGTGGATGTGACTCATTATAGACAGATCATTGGGTCATTGATGTAATTAACAAATACCAGACCAGATATTTGTTTTGCTGTGATTACCTTAAGCCAATATCTACTTCAACCTAGACGAGTTCACTTGGTAGCTGCAAAACATGTGATGAGATATTTGAAAGGGACTATATACTTTGGTCTATTTTATGATAATAGCCATGAGTATAGATTGTATGGCTATACCGATGCAGATTGGGTCGAAAGTATCTCGGACAAAAAAGAACATTAGGCGGATGTTATAGTTTGGGATCTCCCATGATTTCATGGTTTAGCAGAAAGCAATCCAATGTTTCTCTAAGCACAGTCGAAGCAGAATATATAGCATCTTGCTCTGCTAGTTATGAAGCCATATGGCTTCGAAATCTATTGTCAGGATTATTCAACCTAGAGTTGGACACTGCCATGATTCTATGTGATAAAAAAAGTTGTATAAATATGACAGAGAACCCTGTGTTCCATGACAGATCAAAGAACATAGAAATCAGGTATTTCTACATTCGAGATATGATGCAAAACGGAGCCATAAAGCTCCAGTATGTGAGTGCTAATGAACAAGTTGCTGATGTGTTGACAAAGCCTCTATCTTGAGTAAAGTTAAAACACTTTCAATACAATCTTGGTGTGGTTTGAAAAGACCTTCCCCGAAAGGGGGAGTAGTGATGTAGCAGTGGGATTGTATCATCCCTGGGAACTTTCCCTAAAGTGATCCAGTGACCTCGGTCCTCGAGAATGAAGAGGGATTGTATCATCCTGGAACATCTATCCATAATGGATCCAGTGACTTTGGTCCTCAAGAATGTGGTAGGATTGCATCATCCTTGGACTTAGTCCTAAAGTGATAGGGACTGATTCTCCCATAATCAATCCGGTGACTTCAGTGCTTGAGAATGTGGTAGGATTACATCATCCTTGGACTTAGTCCTAAAGTGATAGGGACTGATTCTCCCATAATCAATCCGGTGACTTAAGTACTCGAGAATGTGGTAGGATTGCATCATCCTTGGACTTAGTCCTAAAGTGATAGGGACTGATTATCCTGTAATAAATCCGGTGAATTCGGTCCTTGAGAATGTGGTAGGATTGAATCATCCTTGGACATAGTCCTAAAGTGATAGGGACTGATTCTCCCATAATCAATCCAGTGGCCTTGGTCCTCGAGAATGTGGTAGGATTGCATCATTTTTGGACTTAGTCCTAAATTGATAGGGATTGATTCTCCTATAATCAATACAGTGACTTCGGTTGTCAAGAATGTGGTGGGATTGCATCATCCCTGAACTTTAAGTCCAAAAGTGATCCAAAGACTTTATTGTCTTTGAGCTGTGGATTGCAGGCTGTTCCTGATGATGATGATGCCATACTGATCAAAATATTAGAATATGATGATGATGACGTACTGATCGAAATATCAAAGTGTGATGATGATGACATACTGATCAAAATATCAGAGTGTGATGTTGCCGATGTTGCTGTTCGAAAGTTCAAAGTATGATGATGATGTTGCTGATGTTGATGATCAAAAGATCAGAATATGGTGATGATGTTGCTGATGTTGCTGATCGAAGGATTAGAATATGATGATGATGATGTTGTTGATCAAAAGTTCAAAGTGTTGAAGATGTCGATGCTGATCAAAAGGTCAGAGTACTAAAGATCTTGCTACGGATCGAAAGGTAAAAGTTGTTGCTAATCGAAGTGGTCAAAATTGTTGTTGATCGAAGCGGTCAAAGTGTTGATGTTGCTGAAGACTGAAGATTGAAGATGAATACTACATGATGTTGAAAAGATTCCAATGATTTATAGATGTGTTACCTTGATGATGTTGATGATGTCCTCTATTTCTCTCCTATTATTGTTGTTGTTGATGTTGTTGTAGAATACCCTTCTCATTAAGGGGGAGTGTTGAAATATTGTAACTTCGAAGAATATTCTATATGTATCTTTTGTGGTCCCCGATGGTCCTACGAGGAGAACCAATTGTATTACTTTATGCTTGGATGCTTCTAATCAGAAGAACTAATAAGATTCATGAGGTAGTCCCCTCTAATTGTAAAGGTGGGTCATTAGCACCCCAGTGTGGTTACTTGAGCCTACATGTGTAACTCAAGCCTACATGATTAACTCGATCCTACATGTTGGAATTGATAATTAAAGCGAATGAATGAATATAAATAGAGGTGTGATGCTCCTCATTTGGAACACACACACTCACTTGTGTAGTGCACTAGTGAAGAAGAGAGAAGTAGTTGGGGAAGGAGGAGGATCAGTCTTTGATCATTCTTTTGGTTTTACCTTTTATCTTTTGGGGTATCTATATTGAGGCAACTTTTACTGGGTTTTTCCCTTTAGGGTTTTCCCAGGATAAATCTGTGTTGTTCTTGTGATACTGTTTCTTTTAGTGATCCTGTTTATATGCTTTTGTTATGAAATTGAAATGAAATACTAATGATCTATCTTAGCATATAAAAATTTAACATGGTGGGCATTTGAAAATAGCATTTTAAACTACAGATTTACCACTTGGAAAAAAATATAAAACCCTAATCAACATGAGGGATTTTTATTTTCCCCAACTCCTAAACCAATGATACTAGATGATGTATTCCATCCCATTCAGCAAAACCAACTTTATTTCCCCTTGAGACTCATCTTCTTCTGAGTTGGGTGGGCATTTTACTGGACTAGAGAAAAACAATCTAGAGGGCACTTTTGGCATACTGGTAACTTCATATTTAGAGAGTTTTTATACAAAATAATGATGTGGTTAGATGCACCAATCAACACTCTAGATACCCACACCCTCAGAACAATTTAATCCATCAACTACTGGAAATGGCGGGCATTTTACTAATGTCACTTATGGATTTTTACCAGAATTTTTATAAAGCCTCAGGTCAACATGATGAGCTTTTTATTTTCATCCAATTTGAGTTGTGAGACACCCAATCGGTAGAGGCCAACATGCCGATTCCATTAGGACCACTTTCATCCTCTGAAGCTTCTTTGTCTCTCCTTGGAGGGAATTTTCTTCTTCTAATGAATTAGTGTGGACATTTTCATAACGCAACTGCTTTAGGGCAGTTTTTCATCACTCAGTCAAATTCCAAAAATTATCATACTCTTGCAAACCACTATTAGAATGTAACAAAGACATCATGAGACAATAGGACACCATCACATGTCTTTCCAACCTCATCATATCATGCAACTCATATTTTTTCCATCTGACCATCACTAAGAAAACTGAAGGTATGGCTAGATAGCCAGTCCACTATGAAACAAGACCATGTCACCCTTAGAATTTACTGAGACAACCTGAGCCTCTGGAGGGCATATCAAAATATCTTCTTAACTTCTTTTAAGCATCAAAACATATTTCTTCCTACTTTGGAATACTCCTATTTCACATGTGTGAACACCCTATGGAGACCTGAAGTCATGAGCAGATGGAAAACTTAACAAAGAATGGATCCATTACATTCAACTAATTTACTTGCACAAAGAAAGATCTTGGTGGGAATTTCCAACTGACCTCTCAAACTCCTATTCTTAACACTTAGTCATTTTTTCATACTTTTGAATATGCAAAAACATTTTTCTTCTATTTCGGCAGATTGTTATTTTCCTCATGTGGTCACCATAAGAAAAACTAAGAACATGGAAAGCCAGTTCATCAAACAACAAACCCATACCCTCAGATAAATTTATCATCATCAGGACAATCTCTGGCAAGCATTTTCGTGAAATATGGCTGGGAGGACTTTTGGTAGGTTGACATCTTCCTCCTTAGAGACTCTCTAGTGAGGCAAGTGACATGGTTGTATGCTCCATACAACACTCTAGAGACCCAAATTTTTAATGCATTTTTCACCTCATCCTATGAGGCATGGCAGACATTTCCTTAAGGCCACCTGGGATATTTAACACCAATTCCATACTTTAGACAAATTTCTGAATTTGGACTAATCTACCTAAAACACCCTTTTGGAATTTCCATAACTTTTTCTTCATCCACTTCCAAGACAATATGAAGACATGTTCAGGTAGGCTGAAGACCAATATACAAGACCCCCATGTGCTGCAGGAATTTACTCTAACCCATAATTTAGGGACGGCATCTTTCTGAGGCTACTTAGCCATTTTTGCATCCATTAGTGAAAAACCTTATTTTGGCAGGCCTGTATATTTCTCCTCAAGAAAGATTAAATCAAAATAAAATCATGAATAGGTAGCCAAAAAAACTAGATATAGTAAGTTACCATGGTGTGGGAATTCTTCTCAAACCATGAATTGTGTCGGGCCTTCTCTTAAGGCTGCTGAGACCATTTTTTACTAAGGCTGCTGGGACCAATTCTCTTAAGGATGTTGGGACCAATTTTGACCACTTTTCTGAAATTTTTCCTCATGGAAGGGTGGATTTTGCATAGTTGGGTGGTATCATTGTTTTTTTCATGGAAACCTTGGTAATTTCAACATGGCAACTCAAGGTAAACTCTATTGTTGTAGTTTTTATTCAATAGTTTTTAAACTTGGATATTTTAGGGTTTGTTCTAACTTTGGCGAAGGTTCATTCTTGTTCACGGGATGGTGTCTTAGCTATCTTGCTTCCACAACTACAGTTGGCTCAAGTAAGTGATTTTATTTTCCTTATGAGAATTGTAAATTGTAATGTGTAACCTTGAAATATTTTTTTTGGCTTTTGGATTTTATGAATTTATCTATGAAAATGAGGGTTGTTGTTATGGATCTCCAAGTTCTATTTTTCATCTTTACATCCATGTGATATACAATGAGTAATGGTAATTGAATATATACATATCAACAACAACCACAAGCCCCATTATCATGATAAAGATGAGGGAAACTCAATGTATGAAAATGGAAACCACTTGTAACTCAATAGGTAGTAAGTTAATTAATGGATAATTCAAAGAGGGATATCTCACTATTTACATATTTTTCATACTCAAGATATTCAATCAAAGACAAGTTAGAAGGTCAGATTTCTGAATAGTACAAGTTTGTTTTTATAAAGTCTTGTGGGACGATCATGGAGGGGACCATTTGAAATGGAGTCAACAATCCAGTCTGAAATATGTTGTAGGAGGTAAGGAATCATGAAAATTTACGGACAGAGGAAATATAGTCATCCATACTTCAATATGGAGATATTTAGCAGGTGATTAGCAGACAGGAGAAAACAGTCCATCACGCAGAGCACCTAACCAGGGTTAATTCTGCATGATTTTAGAAGAAATTGTTCGAAAATGCTTGAACAATGGACCGAGAGCATACAAGACAAATTATGGACCATATACACTAATTCTCAAACATGAAAATCAAATACAAACTGGAATGAAAAATAGGATAAACATTAACGTAAAGAAGTTACTTATTGAAGAAAAAGATGACACAAGAATATTTGCCATGAAAGGATTATCACACCTCTACAATTTTATTCATATCTTGAAATCTTGAAACACATTATAGTAGAGAGCCTTTTCTATTGAAAATTCCCAACCCTTCTCCCCTATGTGGGGAGAAATTTATACTATCTCAATCCCCAAGGCTAATCCTTGAAACATGACATGAAATTGTTTACAGTCATAATCAACTACTAACAACGTAGAGCATGGTACTACTGCCATGGTATACATTTATAAAAACAAACATTATGGATCTAATGTGCATGCTCAATCTGGATGACCGCACGTTGCTTCTGTTTCTGAGCTTGCAGGCCATGAAAACAATGTTAAGGATGCTTCTGATGACTCACCACTGATTGGGCTTGACCACTTATCTGCTTGTTCAATCAGCAACGTGTCCTTCACTGGGTGTGTGTTTTGTTCTTAAAGGAACCTTTCTACATGGTTTTTGGACTATCAAAGGAGTTTATATCCTTTCCATGCTTTGCCTTTTCTACAACCCCCCTCTATCCTGGTAATACTATTGTATGAGGGGACTTGGATAAGGGAAGATTTATACTCCCCACCTCCCATGGCGCGGGTTCTCCTATAGGTCATACAGTGGGAGTGTCTTCCACCTCCTCACTACCTCATAAAAATTTGGCAATTGGAGTTCAAAAACGAGGCGATGAAGAGTTTGGACACCCGCCACCCTAGAACAAGCATTTGCTCCGACTGGTTACCGCTGAACATGGTCACCATGTACCGAGACTTTGGAAGCCGTGATTTCTTCCAAGGTTTCTGGTGAGACACTCCTGGGATACAAAAACATAGGCACCGTGTAGCTGAAGGTACAAATATCTGGAAACATTCAAAGTGCTTCACATCTAGGCCCTGATGGTTGGCACTTTCCTGGTGTGAAAAACTAGGACGACAGATGAGCATGGAATCAAGTTCACCAACCATCAACACCTCGAGACTGACAATCTTCTCAAATCATATTGCCATTTCAACTCTTTCATAATTCTCAGAGTCTCTTAATAGAATAACACTTCAAGCATTGTCTCTAATTACTGATTCATCTTATGCATCATAATTTTTGATGTATTTGTAACTTCGGAATGTATTCACTTATATTTCTTATCTATTGTAACCCGATGTTTATTTTGGGATGTATTTGAGTCATGGCATGCCCCAATGTTCTGATCAGGAAGTTTCTATAATGAGAAAGTCATGTCAAGTCATTGTGGGTAACCCTCCTATTGGTAAAGGGTTAAAGTCCCCACAGTTGTGGGGCCCTTGGGTTATTAGACTATCCTAGTGAAGTCGACCCTAGGTGAGTCATTGTAAGTGGGGGAAATAGACCCCACCATTGTGCTACCCTCCTATTGGTCGAAGGAGGAAAAGTCCCCACAAGTGGTGGGGCACTAGGGTTATTAGACACTCCTAGAGATGTCGGCTCTAGTAAGTAATTGTTAAGTGAGGCCGACATGTTGGAGTGCACTTTAAGTGAATAGAAGAATATAAATAGAGAGTGAGAGCCTCTCTATTTATCACTTGAAACACATCACTCACTCACTCAAGTGTGGCGCATTAGTGAGGAAGGAAATACACTGGGACTAGACAAGAAGAAGACTACTGCTGTCGGGAGTGCATCTTGTTGTTTTCTGGTTTTACCATTTTGTGCTGATTCTATCTTTGAGGAAGTTGTGGGGTTTTCTCCTTTATGGTTTCCCCAAGGAAAAATCTTTGTGTCTCTTGTCTCTTGTGATGTGCTTATGTTTTATTGCTGTGCTTGTTATTCTCTCAATGAAAAGATCCTAAGATCATAATGCTAGCTTATATGATGAAAAAATAACATGGTATCAGAGCTAACCTGAGAAGAAGACATTGTCAAGCTACAGAATCTAGGTATTCTTACTTTTTGGTTCTCTCTCCACAATCTATCAGAAAAAGTATGCTAGGATGACTCTCCATTGAAAGGCGCATCTTTCTGTCGAAGCGAAATTCGATTTTGAGCATTTTCAGTTTTCGATGTGGAAATTAGGGCTTTCTATAGAAGAGGAATTTTTGAGTGATACCAGCATAGGATTGTTATCCTCATCAAAACCGAAGTTTAGAGACCTATATCAAGAAATTTGGTTGGGTGAAACTCCGGGAAAGTCAAACCCTAGTTTGACCAAGAGCTGGAAAAACCCTAAATACTAAAACTGATACATTTTGGTACAGTCGCTATATTATGAGTTTGGTGAAGTATCAGAAGTTCAAAATTTCAGGGGCTGAATATAAAATCATTATTAACACGGTATCCAAAAATCAGCCTCAGATTCTCTATATTCTAGGAGATATGATCCCTCCACGTTAGGGTTCTAGCCTCTTCCAGAATTCATCCTTAAACAGGACACCTGGAGAGAATTGCAATATATTGGGCTACAGAGGTACAAATGGAATTCTTGAAGATGTTTCAGAAAGGGAATGGACTTTAAATTTGGTGGTATGAATATCAGACTCAGAATATCAACCAGTGACACGTGGCATTCCATACCAACTTCGTTGTTCTGAACAGTCCTGTAACAGGTCACCTTGGGAAAAGGATCATAAATCCAAAATGGTGTAACAAATTATTATGAAAACTACGATTTTGGATCAGGAACATACGAGGTTAACTCAGTGCAAAAATTATGACACAGAGAAGCATTAATTTCAGATATATCACAGAAATAGTAACAGGCATTTCTGCAGAAGAAATTGGAAAACTAGGGCTTCTTATTCCAGGAGCTTCCATCCACTGTTTTCAGAAAAAGAGTACATTGGAAAACTCCATTTGAAGAGATATATCTCTCTATACAATCAGATCCAAAAGATTCCAAGTTTTGAAAATTAGGATTTCTATGACAAACCCTAGATCAGCTAGCTCCGAAACCAAGATGGACACCTCAAATCGGTAAGATCTAATCCTTTGCTATTTTCATTTGAGGTTCTCATTTCAAAGTGATCTATCACATCAGCTTGATGATAAGCTTGGTGAAGTTGACAACTTCCAAGCATAGAAGTATTTGATCTCTCTGAAGAAAATGGATTGGACACCTACATGAGTAGAGAGGTTCCAGTTCCAGAGGGAGATGAGGCTAGAAGCCTTTCACAAGAAGAAATTGGTAAAAGCCCAGAAGATCATTGATGATTCAGTCATGAATCAACTTGTACTACAAGTGTCTTCCATAAATACACCAATGCGGTTTGATTCCTTGACCAAGCTATTCGAAGGGAAGAACAGAAATCAGAATATGACCTTAAGAAACCAGTTGAAGAATGTGAAGATCCAGAATGTAGAGACCATGCAGTCATAAGAGTCTCTCAAATCAAGAACAACTTGAAGTAGTAAAAGAAGAAGTGAAGAATGCAGAAGTGGTGATGGCCACCTTGAATGGACTCCCAGGATCATGGGATTCATTCATGTGAGGAATGTGTGCCAGAAGGAAGTGATTACTTTCAGTAGACTTCGAGAAGAAGAAGAAGCTCGACTCATAAGAAGAGAAGAGAATATGGGAGCAATTAAAGATCAAGCTCTCACCATCCAAAGAAGATCCCTCAAGCAATGAGGAATATGAAGATATCAACTCTTGAAGAACTTCTTATCCACCCTAGCATTTGGATAAGAAACGATGCTATTATGAATGAAGAAGACGATGAAGCTGAAGACTCAAGAAGGATTCTACCCATGAAACAAATAAAGATAAGTATTCAATTTCCATTTCATGATATTGTTTTGTTATGCATTTATTTATATTCTGTTATTGTATTATGCATGATAGGATGTTTACATTAATGACAGTGTACTACTAATATGCATGTGATGGGTAAGTAGCTCATGGTGCTATACAACTCTCCATTTCTACTTATCTAGAATGAAACCTCTTTGCTGACATATTGGATTAGTGCACAATATCAATGTTGTCTTGGTAGAGATGGAAGGCATCTAGAAAGTTTTCGTGAGATATGCATAAATATTGTATTGGCTAAAGTAGTTGCATGATCATATATTTATGCATAAGCATTTTCCAGTATGAATATTCCTTATGAAATGTTCTAACGATACAAATGCATTTGAATTGTAGGAAATATTGCATACATAATCACCTACAAGCAAAGAAGAATGAAGGCTTGTTTAGAAGAACAAGTGACGACAATTCAAAGACAAAGAATAATATGACGAAGTGTAGTGACATCATTGATGCAGAACCTTCCAGCCACCAAGAAGAAAGGGAAGACATGTTCAAGAAGAATGATGTCAGGGTGCAGTATCGAGACTTGAAGAGAAGTTCATAGTTCCATCATGCAGTAGATGGAAACATCGTGGGATACAAAGAAATATTCGTAGCACAAGGCTTCTCATGAAAAGAAGGCATAGAATACGAAGAAAAATTTACAGCTACTAGAAGTGAAGTCACATGACATGATCATGTGTGGAAATGAAAGAAGGCCTTGTACGAGTTCAGAAGACACCCATGGGAGAACACATTCATGATGAGCCTGATGAAGATTTGAACCTTTTCTACAAGGTTGATAGAGGATGACAAGCTCACAGATGAGTGCGAGATGAACTTTTTGAAGAAGTTCAAGATAGAGGATCTTAGTATCCAGTGATCCTAGATGGATACTACTTGTCACTCCAGTACAGAATGTTTCGGTGCATAGAATACGGAAGACAGAGGGAGTATGATGCTCCACTTCAGAGGGAGCGATTGCAGAAGATCCTGAGGTTTGACATGGTACGATATGATGGGAATATTATTGATGATTCTAGGATTTACTAAGAGTAAAGTGGATTCCAACCTTTGCTTCAAGGTTGAAGGAAGAATACCAGTAATTCTCCTGTTATGTGTCGATGCACTATTGTTCTAGGTATGGAGGTGTGGCAGAGTGCAGATGGAATCTTCCTTGGACAAGGGAAGTATGTAGTAGAGATCCTGAAGAGGTTCAGGATGATGGACTGCATGACCACACCTATGGCATCGAACATGAATCTATTAAGTGATGCTTCATCAGAGTCGGTTGATGCTATGATGTATCGTCAGATGATTGGGTCATTGATGTACCTGACGAACACGAGACCATACATTTTCTTTGCTATGAACACCTTGAGCCAATACTTGACAGATCTGAGAAGTGTTCACTTGATTGCTGCAAAGCATATTCTGAGGTACCTGAAGGGTACAATTGATTATGGGCTCAAGTACGATGCGAATCCGAAGATTAACTTGGAGGGTTATGTTGATTCAGATTGGGCAGGCAGTGCCATCGATAGGAAGAGTAATTCAGGATGTTGCTTCAGTATGGGATCAGGTGTGATCTCTTGGTTTAGCAGGAAACAATCCTGTGTGGCACTGAGTACAGCTGAAGTAGAGTATGTCGCAGCTTGTTTAGCTAGTTGTGAGGCAGTATGGCTGCGGAAGCTACTATCTGATATATTTGATCTCCAGTTGGATGCTACTTGTATACATTGTGACAACCAGAGTTGCGTGAAGTTTTCAGAGAATCCAGTGTTCCATGACAAGTCAAAGCATATTGAGATCAAGTATCACTATATCAGGGATATGGTACAGAGAGGAGTAGTGAAGCTCTAGTATGTTGCGACATAGGAACAGATAGCTGATGTATTGATGAAGCCATTGGCTAGGCTAAAGTTTGAGTACTTTAGAGAGAGACTTGGTGTGCTCCAGATCGAGGTTCCTTCCAAGAGAAAGTGATGAGACCCATAGCCATTATTACATGGTGAGAGGATTGGTTCCTTCCATGGTTAGATGTAAGGGCTGAGCCATTCTGTCATGGTGAGAGGATTTGGTTCCTTCCATGTCAGATATGAGTGCTGACTACCATTCTGGGAACGGAGGCACCTGGTCAGTTACCAGTAACACTCAGTCTAAGATTGAGAGAGCCATTCTGACGAGCAGGTCAGATGTAAGGGCTGAGCCATTCTGTTCATGGCTAAAGGATTAAGTTCCTCCCATGTCAGATGTGAGTGCTGGCCATTCTGTCAAGTAGGACAAATGTAAGGGAAACTGCCACTCTCCGGGAGAGTGGGGTCACCTGGTCAGTTACCAGGTAGCTCAGTCTGGGACTGGGGGCCATTCTGACAAGGGTGTAGGATTCAGTTCCTACCATGTCAGATGTGAGTGCATGCCCTTCTGATGAGTAGGTCAGATATAAATGCAGAAATATTCTATCACTATGAGCAGGATGCGATTCCAGCCTGGGTGAAAGTGTGGAAACCTTTCATCACTGTGAGTAGGATGTGTTCCCTCCTGGATAGAAGTCTTCCATCATTATGAGCAAGATGCAATTCTAGCCTAGGTGAAAGTGTGGAAACCTTTCATCACTGTGAGTAGGATGTGTTCCCGCCTGGATGGAAGTGTGCCTTTCTGACGAGTAGGTCAGATATAAGTGCAGAGCCATTTCACAGATGGTAGTTGATGTGCCTACCATGCTGGTGAATGTGAGTGCTGGGCCTTTCTGATGTGATTGTATTTTACTACATGATCATATGTGAGTGCTGGGCGTGCCTTTTTGATGAGCAGGTTAGATGTAAGTGCTGGGCGAAGACCTACCTCGTGGCTAGGCCTACAACCAGCATGAAAAAGGGATGGCTCTGTAGAAATTCCTATGACGAGACAGTACACACATGATGATGACTAGATGAGATCCAGATCGATCTATGATATAGATCCAGTTATGATGACTTCGAGAGATCCAAATCAAGTGATGATCTAGATCCAGCAGTGATAATCCAGATCGAGTGATGATCTAGATCTAGCAATGATGATCCAGATCGAGTGATGATCTAGATCCAGCAGTGATGATCTAGATCCAGTGATGATCTAGATCCAGTCCAATGATGTTGATCCATATCAAGAGATGATCCAGATCCAGTGATGATGTTCCATGATGATCCATATCGAGTGATGATCCAGATCCAATGATGATGCTCCATGATGATCCAGACCGAGAGATGATCCAGATCCAGTGAAGATGAATTACAGATGAAGATGAAAGACCTTATGATGACCTAGATGATATAGAGAAGAAGACTTGTGATGATATATATTGTGTTGAGAAAATACCTTCCTAGTTAAGAGGGAGTGTTGATGTATTTGTAACTTCGGAATGTATTCACTTGTATTTCTTATCTATTGTAACCTGATGTTTATTCCAGGATTTATTTGAGTCATGTCATGCCCTGATGTTTCGATCGGGAAGTTTCTATAAGAGAAATTCATGTCAAGTCATTGTGGGTAACCCTCCTATTGGTAAAGGGTTAAAGTTCCCACAGTTGTGGGGCCCTTGGGTTATTAGACTATCCTAGTGAATTTGACCCTAGGTGAGTCATTGTAAGTTGGGCCAATAGTCCCCACCATTGTGTTACCCTCCTATTGGTCGGAGGAGGCAAAGTCCCCACAAGTGGTGGGGCACTAGGGTTATTAGACACTCCTAGAGATGTCGGCTCTAGTAAGTAATTGTTAAGTGAGGCCGACATGTTGGAGTGCACTTTAAGTGAATGGAAGAATATAAATAGAGAGTGAGAACCTCTCTATTTATCACTTGAAACAAATCACTCACTCACTCAAGTGTGGCGCATTAGTGAGGAAGGAAATACACTGGGACTAGACAAGAAGAAGACTACTGCTGTCGGGAGTGCATCTTGTTGTTTTCTGGTTTTACCATTTTGTGCTGATTCTATCTTTAAGGAAGTTGCGGGGTTTTCTCCTTTATGGTTTCCCCGAGGAAAACTCTTTGTGTCTCTTGTCTCTTGTGATGTGCTTATTTTTTATTGTTGTGCTTGTTATTCTCTCAGTGAAAATATCCTAAGATCATAATGCTAGCTTATATGATGAAAAACTAACAATAATCGGCTTGGGAAGGTGGTGTTTATATAGGGTGATAAATATGAAGATGGATACAGAGATGATTGGTCATCATAATGGCATCACGAGTGGACACATGGGTAGGTATCTCTATTTTTTGTTGAGAATCCAGTGATGCCGCCTCCTTTGATGTTGCATTGTTGTCCACATGGATCGGGGTGTTTGGACGTGACATTATTTTCCTTTTTACTTACACTGATGGTGGTGTTAAAAATGGTTTCGGCTATCCACATCCATTTTCTTCATGTATAGGCCAGGTTCATCACTTCAAATATCTAAACTTCATGATCTCTTACTATTTTCTATGCAAGCCACGTGTCGGATCTCTAGAGTCGGGAAGGCTAGTGAATTGGTGATGATTTGGACATGATCTTCACCTAAGGCATGTCACAAACGGCATTGAGGGATATTATTATTGGTTAGCTCATATGTGAGGACATCTTATTTTTACCAGACGTGACCAGGACACCACTTTTACCAGGTTGAACGGCTCCAGAGTCATCGAGGATCAAATTTGAAGGCAAGGTATCATTTTACTTTGAAGGGCTATGACAAATTGAACCCTTCAATGTTGAAATTCAAAAATAAATCATTGTTTTCATTTGAAAATTTAAGTGTTAAAAAAAATTCATTATTTATTAAAAACATTGTATAGAAAAAAAAATGGCAATAAGAAGAAATCCCAAGTGATTCAACATTTACATGGAATTAGTGAGGTAAACCATGTACATATGATTTATCACTTCCATATTATTTTTATGGGGATTACTCAAGAGTTAGTATAGAGGAGGAGAGACTAAAATAAAGGTTGAGAATGAAGAACATGTAACGGTGATGGAAGATGAGATTGGGAAAAATCCCATTTAGAAAGAGATTGATGCACTTGTTTTGTTAATGTGAAGATAGCCATAACCATTAGGAGTATTGGTTTTTTGTATTGCATGTTCTTTGTTCTATATATTTTTTGAAGGGAAATTTTTGTTTCCTATCATGCTAAAGTGATTATAGTAGTTGAGAACTACTCACAACCTTATCTGAATGCATAATATGAAATTAGGGGTGAAAGTAGGCTCATGGGGTACTAAAGCTTATTTCTGTCTAGAATTGTTTTGAGAAGAGCTCCACTATTAGAACTTCTATGTTACAAGGCTAATATAGATCAAGCATCAAATCCATAATATTATTAACAAAAACTAAAAATATGATCTTTGTCCAGTGCCAACGTATCCACCAAAAACTAGTGTACTTCTAACATTGTACATCCCTGGGAGATTTGAAATTGTTGATCCTTGTTGGGGCCATTTGATCATTTCCATAACCAATGGTTTAAATAAACACCATAAAATTTAAAAAAATAGAAGAATAAATTTTCCATGACATTTTACCTTGCCTGTTTTGAAATGAACTTTTCTACATGCTATTAAAAGCATTGTATTATTATCTTTCTAGCTAAATAAGTTTCTTAGGATCGACATTTCCACTAATGGAAAAAAAAGAGTTACAAATACCATCACAAATCTAATTGATATGTTTGTCCATATGGACACATTTCATGAATAACTAGACATTCAATTTCAAACTCCACCTAATCCCTAAGCATTGTCTTCACCATAATAAACCTAAGTATTAGAAGACTTGAAAATTTATCTTACAAACTTTAGTCTTGAGTCTACTAACATCTAGATGTCAAATGAGAGGTATTGATAGGGATTCTAATTTCTCTTTTAAAAACTCGGTGAATATAATTATTATTCAAACACATTGAAAAAAGTATCCTTCAAACTTCAACATGGATCTTACTAGTATTTGGATCTCACACGAGAAGAAGTTTGAGAGGGATTCCACACTTATATTTTCAAATTTTCATCTTATATTTATGTGAAAAGGTTAGACAAAAAAAAGGGCTATTATATACTATAATCTCTTTTTGAACCTTACAGTTAAAAAAATGTTATTTTGACAAAAAACATATTTACAGTCTCTTCTCTTAAATTCTGGGTTGATAGGTTTGAGGAGTGGTATCCAAGGTAGTTTTAGACTCCATTTGATATGTCGACATTACAAACATTTATCAAGGTTCATCATCAATACAATGAGTCGATTTGAGTAACGAATAAAGATTTATTAATATATCTTAAACAACACATTTCAAGAGAGAATTAGGAAATTGATAATGTTGACTATATAACTAAGACCAAATGCAAACATTAAACATTTTAAGCTAGATAATAAGGAAGTCTAAGTTGTGGTTAAAACAAACACCCTAAATTGCTACAATGATTCTAAACTTAGAATAGAATAAAATTCTAAATTAAATTTATTAATATCAAATATTTTTCTTAATGAATAAATTGTGAATTACTTAACCTATTTTTTATAAACTATAAAACTAAATGTAATATGTAATTCTAACCTAGAAATACTACAATTTTTCTGATAAAATAATAATTTAAGATTATTTTTTTAATAATTAGTGAGCTATTGGCCATAACCTAGGAAATATTTTATGTAAAAAAGTAACCTAAATTATCATATCTCATTTACTCTAGTATAACCTAAAAGGCATCGTTCTAATACAAATGAAAACTTTAAGATTAATCTACAACTTAATCTTGTATTGCTATCTAATATTTCTATAATAAAATTCAACATGGATTTCATTAAAGAACACTGCAATAATTGAAGAGAGGCATCATTTTGAACAATGTAAATCATGTCGATTATGGTAAAAATGTGTTTTTGTTTTAGCAATTCATCTCTTTGATTATTTTCATATTCAAAGGTAAACTTTTTTTAATTATTTTTGTGTCTATTATAATTTATAGATTATGGTCAATTTTGAATGTACACAAAGTACTTATTGGAAATTGGAAATGAAAAGAAAATCATTTCAAAGCAATAAGTGTGTACCCAAAGGAATAGTCATAGACTAGTCATAATAGTAAGAGGGAGATATACCTGTGTAGGTGAAATGCACCATGAAAGACAAGTCATCTTACTTACGTAATAACAAACTATCCTCTTCCTATATATTGCTTTTAGTGCTTGTAGTTCTTATAATGTAATGAGATTGATTTGCAATGCTCATAGTGCCTATAATGGTTCAGTCTATCTATTAATGAACTATTCATGAACAACTCTATTTATCCATGACATATGCAAGAGTAGGTGAGTAGGTGGACTATAGTAAGGGAGGGAGCACAAAGCAAGAAATAAAGTCAATACAAATTGAAATGGTTTACATCTAGTGCATAAATTCCACATTCTTATCCATATGGCCTCCCTAATGTAGGGGTTGTCCTCATAAAAGTAAATACCTTCTATACCCTTAATTATACAAATCCTAGAAATTGGAAAAAAATCATTTCCAAGTCTCTCCAATATTGACATCTTATCCTAGATATTTTACGAAAGCACTTCAAATTTTCCAACAAATATCAAGAATTTTAAACCTTTTTTGTTCTATTATGGTTTATGGATTTCGGATGCCCACAACACTAGCTATAAACCATAAATAAAAAGAAAATAATTTCCACTACCTACATGTTTTAGGAGAAACAACTATTTATTCAACCTCCCAGAGCCCACAAGAGATGGCTATAATGCACACTCGATTATTGTGTGGAAACATATAATTCACATCTCTATGGCCCTCACACGATGCACATTGGAAACCGTTGGGACATCTTTTGCCATTCATGTCATGGAGAAAGATCTCATACAAATATAGAGACATGCGTAGATACATCATTATTATTATTTTAGCTAAATAAATTCCATACATATACAAAGTGGTCTCTACTCTCCCGGTCCATGTAGAATATAATTTATTGAACTTAGATAAGGGACAACTCTGTTAGGTCGGTGAAAACATTGGTTCTTAGGTCTTCGATAAAATAAACCATTGGAATTTGGAAGGACCTTTGAATGGAGGATTGATTTCGCTCGATGGCGTCTCTTTTGGTCAAGTGTGGTTGTGCCTATCTAAAATAAAAACCACAAAATGTAAACCTAATTCTTTCAGGAAGCAACTTTTTTATCAACCCTAAATTCAATAACTATTTTTAGAATTGAGTCATGTCCTCCCCAAATGCTCAATTCAAAGTGATCAAACAAAAGCCCCAATTTTAGGTGGATTATGGATAGTCTCTGACGTGTTCGGACACTTTAAGAGATCATTCTTTGTTTCGAGGATGCTCATAGCACAGATCAGAGATCCCACAGAAGGAAGAGGAGGATAAAGAAGAGGACTCAAGTCAAAAGGTGAGTCGAGTGAGGAGGGGAGACATAATAGGGGATATCAACACTATCAACCTGCATATCTTGATTTGTGGAGATCAATATCAACCGTCGATCTCTAAACTACCTTCATCAGAATTGCTCAAACTTGAGAACTTTAACATTCTACTAAACATTTTTCATCTAAATGAGTGAGCAACTTCTGATAGTAGAATGATTCTCACCGATTCATCTACCCAACATCTTGTTTCGACTGCAGATCTTCGCAACCCCTACCACTTTCTGCAGATCGACCGTAGATGTTGATTAGGAAGAGGGAGATGACGATTATGATGATGATGATGCTGATGAAGATGATGATCAGGAAGATGATGATGATGATCAATTATGGTGGTGGTGATGACAATGACAACAATGATGATGATTATGATGAGGGTGAGGATGAGGATGATGATGAAAAGGATGAGGGTGAGGATGAGGATGATGATGAAAAGGATGAGGATGATAAGGATGATGATGATGTCTAGGATGCGGATGATGAAGATGATGATCATGATTATCATGATGATGATTAGGATGATGATCATGAAGATGATGATCATGATTATCATGATTATCATGATGATGATTAGGATTAGGATGATGATGATGATGATGATGATGATGATGATGAAGATGAAGATAAAGATGATGATGATGGTGATGGTGATGATGATAAATATGCTGATGAAGATGAAGATGATGATGATGATGTGATGACAAGATATTTACCTTGGTCTTCACTAAATTGTTCTGAGCTTTGCCAACATTATAATAGAATGGTTATGAGTTATTATTCACTCCTATACAGAATGCAATTTATGGAACTACGAAACTGCTCAGTTTGGATCGTCCTCTTTTAAGACACCAGACTAGGTCCATAATTATTGATTCTTCATGTGCACAAATATAAGAACATGAGGCTTCACAGGGCCCAAACATTTGTATATTTTTTTACTACTTCCTCGGATCATATTGAATTGTCATATTAGTCCATGGAATGGGTGTTAGGAGGAATCCTTAATTTTTCACTCAACTGGCTGCTCCCCCTCTCATGTAGAGGTCTTCATTCACTGAGATCCCCCTAAAATTGCAATGATGAAGATGATGATGATGACAAATATGATGATGATGATGAAGATGATGACGATGATAATGAAAATGATGATGATGATGATGATGATGAAGATGATGATCATGATAATGGAGATGCTGATGAATTGGATGATGATGATGTTGATGATGAATATGATGATGAAGATGAATATTCTAATGATGATGAAAAAGAATATGATGATGATGGTGATAATGAAGACGTTGATAATGAATATGATGATGATGATGATGATGATAAGGAATATGATGATGATGAAGAAGATCATGATGATGATGATGACAACGATGATGATGACGACGATGATGATGATTATTATGAAGATGATGATGATGATATTTATGAAGACGATGAAGAAAATGGTGATGACGATGATAGGAATGATGATGAGGATAATGATGACTATGATAATCATCATTGTTGTCTCCATCACCATCATCTTCATCGTATTCATGATCATCATGATCATCATGATCATCGTCATCATAATCGTGTTTGTCCTTGAAGGGACTTATGTATAGGATCTCACTATAAGCAATGCAACCAATACAATTTATGACAAAATCCTAGTTAAATTAAATTAAATTAAATTAAAGG
>LPNX010399604.1:24959-38090 GCA_001517045.1 Pseudotsuga menziesii | reverse complement strand
GAGGGAATGTTAGGGGAGAGATAGAACAGAGAGAGGGAGTGGGGGGAGGAGGTTAGCAAGGGGGAGAGACAAGGGAGAGGGAGAAATAGGTAGGTAGAGAGACGAGGGGAAGGGGGAGTGAGAGAGAGAAGAGGAGAGAGGGTGGTGTTGTTAAGGGAAATACAACCTTATAACCTAGGGTCTAGGTTATCAACATACTAAATAAAACTTAGAGACATTCAACCATTTAATAATTTGACAGAGAAATAAGGAAGAAAGTTGGTGTACCTTGTTTATGGAGGTTGATCCTAGATTTTTTCTTCAATACAAATGATCCAACAGCTTCTAGGGAATATTCACACCTACAAAGAGATAGACCTTACTGCAATTTCTTAGATGTTATATCAGATATTAATGAAACACTATGATTTCATTAAAACAACAATATAATTAAGAAATCATAATACATAAGAATACTATCGGACCAATTGGAAGAAATTCTCTCTTTATTGATAAAAAGTGATGAAATATTACAACGAGTATCTAATACAATACCTCCTCTGCTAGCCAAGGAATTGAGTTTTGCTCCTCCAATATCTCCAAAGGAAATCCACTAGCATAACCTTGATCTTCAGTTGATGATGTTTAGCCTCAACCCCTACCCTCTATTTATACTTGATGAATGAGAGAGGTTGCAAAGGTTGATATGGTTGAAGAAGTTGGGATAATTATTATTAGGAACCCAACTATCCTCGACTAAACTTGTTTTTATTTTTTATTTTTGGATTAGGGCACTCATGACTATTGATACTAAAAAGTCGTGAGTGACTCACTACTTTTATAAGGGAAACCTGTGTGTTCAATCCATGATCATGTATTCATGGATTGTAATGTATATACTCACAAATGGTTCATAGTTTTAAATGGAAATAGTCACGAATTCTCTTTAATAACCTTATAAAAAATAGGTCAAGCTATCAAGATGATGATTTATGAAGGCACATGCACATCTATTTGGTTTTGGCCACTTCAATCAAGTTTGTCTTTTTGTGTACCGACACATGAGGACATGCAAACAGTAAAGTTGGGGGGGATGTTGAGCCATAAAAAGAACACATTTTATTCACCTTTGATGTACCATTTGTCACCTTATTCCTATCTTATCCTTCCATAAAACCATTAATATTCACCACTTTCATAATAAATATGGGTTTATAATACCATTTTCCAAGTCACTTATTTTTGAGTATTTTGAGTGAATTTATGGTTAATTATTGAGAAAAATAACATATTTTCATTATACTTTAAATTTGGGTGAGTTTGGTGATGTTTATAGGTGTATTTTAAGACTTTAACAAGCTCAAAAGTGACCACCTAGCCTTAGATTCGAATTTCATCCTCTATATGTGAGCTAACTTCAAGGAAAAGATCATGGAAGTGTGGAGAGAATATCTCATCCAATATCTGTTGAGAATCTAAAGAGATGAGTTGTAGATTTGTTGAGTATTTAAAGGGATGAGTTGTAGATTTGTTGAGGATTTTGAGGGATAAGTTGAGAGAATAGTGGATCTGTAATTATGATCATCTATCTTGAATTCATGTATAATAAGGAGGGCTCTCTCCTCATTTTGGTTAGAGATCTCTCTAGTGGTATAGAAGTAGAGAATAGTTCAAAGTTAGTCATAGAATAGGTTCCTGGCTGTTATGTAATGGAGATGATGCTTTGATGTGAATCCTTTGATTCTCTTATGTTAATATAGATTTTCAAGACTTTCTTTCTTATGAGTTATTATGTTTTCCTTATGAATTGATAGTATTGATTTTATGTGAGATCACTAGTTAATGTCGATTGCTTTATACCAGTTTATTTCATGTCATTTCCTAGTTTTGTAAGTTTAATTCAATTTCAGTCATGTATTTTCAATTTTAGTTATAGATTAAGTTCAGCGACACTCCACCCTTGCATATATTTTGTATGTACCTCACAAGTCTATGCTTTCTCCGGGTTGACAATTAAATCATTGAAATTATGTTATAATTTGATTAATATTTTTACCCAACATTTTGGCGTCGTTGTTGGGGATGTGCTAAAATGGATCAGAGTTTAGATAGATAGATCTAGATTACTTTTAAATTACATAGCAAGAGGGAGGGGAAAATGATAAGACGCAAGGATGACTTCACTGCAAAATTTTTGGAATTTCCATGGTGTAATAGCCAGACACATCCGCTATAGTGGGGTTCCCCAAAGACTTGCTATTCCTTTGTTGTTTCTACAAGTGTCCTTATTTTTCTGCAAGTTGTTTCATTTTCTGCAAATGCGAGTTTGTTTTATGCAAGTTTTCTTTTATAGTTTTGCAGTGTAAAATTTTAGATTGCTTTCATTTTTGGGTGCCTTTATTTCATACTAACTTGATTTTGACTTTGTATCTATTCATTCTTTGTTTTGTACAGATTTTTGTGCACCTTTTTATTTCTATTTTTGCACTCATTTTGTGCTACTATTTTTTTGCTTGTCATATACTCATTTTTTCTAGGATTTGATTTGATTTCAGTAAAATGATGAGCATAATCCTAGAGCAACTTACTCAGATCCTAGAAAAAGCCGAGATCTCCTCTTCTCAAGAAGATGAGATCTTGACAACAATCAAGGGTGAAACCTCTCTTCCTGAAGCAAATAAGGAAGAATCGACAGTTGAAGAATCCTGTATATCAGATGAAGAACACCTGTTCGAACTAAAGATTGAAGAGAATGAAGAAGGGATCTCGGGTGATCATCATGCAAATGAAAGCTGCATCAAATAGTGGTTCCAAGTAAGTGTTAGGTTAGATCAATGTTGTTTTTGTTTTTACTTTGTTAATTTACATTTACAATTCCTAATTTTGCATAATTTTTAATACATTAGGTTTCATTTTGTAAAATCGCATGTAAACATTCTTTTACTGCTTTTACATGTATGGTTCCATTGGAAATTTCACTACACTTAAAAGATTAAAAATTCCAATTAAAAGTAAAGTAGGTAGATTTTAGTTTTTATTTCTAATTTAAAATTTAGGATGCTTCGACTTGCCTTAATGTTTTGTTTACTAAAATTTTCATTTTTAATTACTATTTTGTTTTTAATTTTGAAATCTTGATCTCTTTTTATTAGGAATTAAGGTTTACAAAATAAAATAAATGAATTAATGAACAAATAAAAATAATAAACAAATAAATAAATATATATTAGTTTTTTTATTTTCTATATAGTTTTTTTTCTTTAATTATTTTAGTTTTAAAAAAATGAAAATTTAAAATTTAAAATAAATTCAAAATTTTACCCTTTAATTTTGTTAGGAATAAAAAAAATTAGTTTTACATCTGGGAATACCTTGAAATAAATTTAAAAAGAGTATCTATTAAAAAAAAATTAAAATATAATATTTCTTAATTAATTTTTTTAATATTAGTTATTTTTAGTTTTAATAAATTAATTTAAGAAAACCTAGTAGTATTAAACATATGTACATAAAAACTTAAATAAATTCATGTTCCTATGTTAGTCTTTTAGTTTTAATTTCAATAAATTTAGTAATATATATGTTATTAAATTAATCTTGAAAATTTCAAATTTTTAAAACAAATTTGAAACTCTTAAAAGTCTTCTAGTTTCAACTTTAATAAGTTAGTAAATATGTAATAATAAAAAAATTTGAAAAGTTAAAATAAATAATAAACAATAAAACCATGCATATTCTACCTTAATATTAATATTAGAATGAAAAAATGGGTTAAAATAAATAAATAAAACAGAGCGTCCAACCCTCCATTCGAAACCTGCAAACGGAGAGTCTTCTAGCCTATAAATTGAACCTGCAAACAACCTATCATACGAAACCTGCAAACATAACATTAAAAACTATACATAAAATAAAATTTTTGAAAACCCTAGCTCTCTATGCATCTTTCAACCTTCCATCATCTACTGCAATATCCACAACATCACCCATTGATATCGTTCCTAATATCATTTATGAGCATAAGAATTTTCACAGTTTTTAAAAGTAAATTGTGAGTTACCAATGATCCTCTTGCTTCCATGACTTGAGATACTCCTTAGGGAAGAAATAAGATACCTTACAGTCATCATTTTATCCCATAAGTGTTGCTGCACCTGATCATGAGAAATTATTAACCCTAGACACCACGAACATGCATGCGATAATGCTCTCCTTCAGCAAACATATTGGCAGTCACATCACTAAAAATCTTGGTAACTAGAACCCTGGAATGCTTATGAACCAACCGTATTACATAGGGAAATTTGAAAATGCTTATAATTGATGCATGTAAGCTTGGAAAGATGCTCAGTTCCTCTCTTGGACTATCATTGGGATGCTTAAACGTGTGATTGATATCAATGTTATTTTAAGGATTGATATTATCAATCTGATTCAATCTAGTAGCTTCTGGCACCGGTTGAGTCATAGATTTAATAACAATCCACTCATAATATTTCGTGATAGGATATAGGGTAGGGATGTTGGCTATTTTTACTCTCAAATATTGTTGTATGAAACTTATTTTTGGATATTGCCTATCTTTTTTGCACAATCCTTCATGGCAGTTACATCCACTGCAGCTAAATCCCAAAGTCATAGGGGTTTCGACCTGAGAATGGGGAGATCAGACATGTTTTTATAACTCATCTCATCTCAGCGCACCAAACTTAGATCTTGGTTAGGCTTAAATGATCAACAATTATTCTCAATAATGGTTCTCCATAATTCACAGGGTGAAATCAATTGCTGGACATGGCTACCTAACTAGCATGATTGGTGAGTTTATTTAGATGAAAAGACACTTTGATGATATCCATGATCCATGTATCATTTGATGAAAATGTAGTAATGCTTTCAGACATCCTAGAGCAAATGTGTCTTGCTTGATCTCTTCAAATGTTTCATCATGAGGTACGTACAAATGAGTAGGCTCTTATACTCTTGTTTCTGCTAATGAATCTGTCACTCAGTGTACCATGACCAGTGCGACAATGTCTTGGATAGGGATTATCATCGCCACTAAGAACTGGTCTAGCAAGATCCTTGCTCTTTTCTAGGTTCCCCAGATAATTGTACAGATCATAGTCAAATATTTGATCTGAATGTTTGTGTGTTCCTTTACCATCACCACAAAGATCTTGTAGTTCTTTCTACCGAAGTTGTTTCAATCCTTCTGGGGTCTGTGATGGCAAATATGGCTTATTACTGAAGAATATCCTTTTCTTGGGATTGTCCTTCTTGGATTGCACCCAAGAATTACATGTAAAATGGACTGGTCCCACGGAACATGGTTTTCTTTGATTCTGATCAAGCCTCGAGGTTGGTCGAAACCGTGATGCTAGAACCTGAGCGAAGGCTGGGAGAATCACCCCATGATTTCTTTGACATTGTGACCTGACAATTAAGAATAACTTGACAGAGTTGGAAAAGAAATAAATGCATATTTACATTAAGGACTCCCCACGCTTGTGTTTGTCTCGATCCCTCCTCCATGCTTCCATTGCCTATTTCCTAGCCAGATCTATAGATACTCCCATGACTTTGATCTAAATCTTGGTCTTGAAATTATTAAAAAGTTGGATGGAAGAAAAGGACCAGGCTAGATAACACAGGGCAAGGATACAAAGGTGAAGACAATGAAGCTACGGAATAGAGAACGAATCCTATTTTTAAACAGTCAATATTTTTTTAGAGAAAGGTTATAGATATAATAAATTTAAAAAAAAACGCTTCTTGGAAGTGAGCCATCTTGCCTCTTAAGATTACGAACCATTCAAATATGGTTTATCAATTAACATTAAAATAAGACCTTATTTGATTTTAATGCCATTAGGGAAAGGGTCTAGAATTTGTAGTTGAGCTCATTAACAGAGATCTATCTAACAAAAAGAACTTACTTAAAGTATATAGCATGGAATTCAATTAATCAAACCTTGAAGATATATTTTACAATCCATAAAATTTAACTTTTGCTCATTTTGTGAACACTAAGAAGGAAATAAAGTGGTATTGGATTCAATATGAAATTTGATGCGGAGCATATTGTATATCTACAAAGCATATGTGAGGTACATCTCCTAAACAAACATGTTTACGATTTCCCATGAAAGTGAGGAATATAAAAAGCAAAGTGTGTTGTCTTTGGAATTAATTAAAGGAGTATGGACTTGTCACTGCTAGGCGTTCAATAGTTGGAAATTAATGGGTCTGGAATTCGAATTCATTATTGATAAAAGCAATTTGTAATAATTAGATAGTATATGACATAAGTAGATTAAAAAAACATAATGATTTTTTCACTTTNATAATAATAATATTTATTATTATTATTATTGTATATATTTTATTATTTTTGTAAATACATTTCAAATATCTATATTCAACAAAAAAATATTTTAGACATAATATAAGGGATTTATTTTAAGTTGTTTTTATTTTTTATTATTTTTGGTAAAACAATTAAAAATTAAAAAAATTAACAAATATATCTATAGTTGTTATCTTATTAAAAAAAAATACCACTAATATATTATTATTATTATTATTATTATTATTATTATTATTATTATTTTACTCATACCTTATTTCACTTCTTGCATGAGATTAGCATAATTTATTTTAATTTTTAGATAATTAATATGTATATATAAAAGAAAATTAAAATAAACAAAAAAAAGTAAAAATAAATTTTTTAGGTCCAACATAACTTTAATGTTATGCGTCCTTGAAATCGAAGGTTGCTAGTGTTGCAGCTACGCCTTCTTTTTAATTTTTATTTTTGCACAATGGGACGTCGTACATCTTCTGTTTGGGGGAGGTAGGTGGTTGTTTCAAGATGTTAAACTCACCATAAGAAATCGCTTGTATGCAAACTCTTCTCTATTCTAAGATAGTCTGCTTTTAGAGGGGTCAACCACTGAAAGGGTTGACCCCCTCTCCCTCTGTTGCTCAATCTTTATATAAAGACGCATGAATCCAATTTCTTTTTGTTTTTTTTGAAAAACAATTAAAAATTTTGGAAAAAAACACATTGACATAATATTAAAATAAACACATAAAAATTTGTTTTTGTAAAATCAAATTTAAAAATATATATATATATATACAAAAAAAATGCAATAATAACATTACAAAATAAATAAATAAAATTAAAAACTAGAAACAATAAATAAATAAAAAGCATTATGTAACAAATCATAAAATTATAAATTATAAATGAACCTGGAATCTTCTCAACTTTATGGTTGTTGTGCCAACTTGTTTTCGCAAGCCACTTAGAAACATGCTTTAACAGAAAGCATTGCTACTTTTAGGTATAAGAGCATTGTTTTTTTTTATTCTCTTTAAATTTTGTTAACCACATAATTTCATATATTTTCAATGCTCTAACAAGTTTGTTGCAGAGAAATACTAATTTTTTTTTGCATATTTAAGGACGAACAAATGGCATGTAGAAATAATTTCCAAAATCACAAAAGAGTTTTAGAAAAAATGTTCCATTGGAATCTCAAAGGATTTGATTTTTCCCTTGTGTATGTCATGACACTTGCTGCCACAAAGAAGCCTTTTAGAAACCAGTTACGTCATGTCATGACTACTTACCATTTTTTCCTTCCAAGCTTATTCGTCATCCATGTTAGAGTCTACTTTTTCACTACCTTATACAACATGATTTTCCGCATGTCTACCTTTCTGAGTTGCACACATTTTTTCTCATTTTCGATTTATCTTTTTCCTTATGAATACAACCATTCAGCTTCATTTCCATGACTACATTGTTTTGTTATCCCTTCCATAAAAACTATTTGATCGTGAGATCTTTCATCTATACTCCTACCACTCATTATGTACAACTCGTATTGACTGATGTGGGATTCCTCAAGGCCCACATTTTAACAAGTCTTGCCCCATCGACCTCAGCACATTATTTGGGATAGAGACTAGAGTTCATTTTTAGTACCTTAAGGCTTGCATCCTTTAATGGCAAGTCCTCTCGCTAACAATCATGTAAATACATCAATGTCCTTTGATCGTTAGATCTTGCAGATCGCTCGACATCAGCTCATTTATTCGCACTTTGCATGATGTACTTAGGTACCTTGGCACCCATTGACATCAATGGTGATATTTTATCGCATTGGTTAATGACATTCATCAATGGTCAGTAATCTAATGATTTCTTTCCATGTTCGACATCGACACATTTATTCGCATGGTAAGAATTGTACCATCGGGTTTTGCAGCAGGTGAAGACTATATACTTTGCATGACATCATGAGTAGTTTTATAGCAACATACTTCAGCCATATGAGAGTACCACAGTTATACTTCCATATCTCATCTTTTACTTCATACAACCAATCAGAACTTCATATCCTTCACTTCACATTTTATTATTCAGAAGTAGTAGCCACATTCCTATTACATAACTTCATCAACTTTTTGGGTAAGTGGAGGTATGTTGTTTTCTAATATTTAATCATGTAATTCCTTAAATGCTAGAAAATGAATGAATTTTGAAAATTCCCTCATTACATTTCCTTTCTCCTTTTCATAAAACTAATACATCTTAAGTTGGGGGGGGGGGGACTATTCATTTCTATTTTACATATTAATCATCTCATTTACCCTTAATCAACATGTTTTTCCCAAACTATGCTAGCATGACTCATAATATGAAGAAAATGATTTTTACTATACATTGATGGTTCATCATTTGTAATGCATGTATACTTGTAAAATCTTATGTATTGCAACAAAAAAATACAAATAAAATGAGTGAATGTTGTTAACACAAGAACCAACATTTGTTATGGTTGTCACATAAGAACCAACCACAAAAATATAAAAAAAGAAGAGAAAAATTATTGCCACTCATGCATTTCAAATCATGGAACGATTTACTGTTACATACCATCATCATATAAATCCCATCTACAAAGCCAACAGTTTTAAAGAGAATCAATGCATAGTTGCATGAGGACATGCAAACAGTCAAGTTGGAGGGAATGTTGAGCCACAAAAAGAACACATTTTATTCACCTTTAATGTACCATTTGTCACCTTATTCCTATCTTATCCTTCCATAAAACGATTAATATTCACCACTTTGATAATAAATATAGGTTTATATTACCATTTTCCAAGTCATTTGTTTTTGAGTATTTTGAGTGAATTTATGGTTAATTATTGAGAAAAATAATACATTTTCATTATACTTTAAATTTGGGTGAGTTTGGTGATGTTTACAGGTGTATTTGAAGACTTTAGCAAGCTCAAAAGTGACCACCTAACCTCAGATTCGAAATTCATCATCTAGATGTGAGCTAACTTCAAGGAGAAGATCATAGAAGTGTGGAGAGAATATCTCATCCAATATCTGTTGAGAATCTAAAGGAATGAGTTGTAGATTTGTTGAGGATTTAAAGGGATGAGTCGTATATTTGTTTAGGATTTTGAGGGATAAGTTGAGAGAATAGTGGATCTGTAATTATGATTAGTTATCTTGAATTCATGTATAAATAGGAGAGCTCTCTCTAGAGATCTCTCTAATGGTTTAGAAGTAGAGAATAATTTAGAGTTAGTCATAGAATAGGTTCCTGACTGTTATGTAATGGAGATGATGCTTTGATGCACATCCTTTAATTATCTTATGTTAATATAGATTTTCAGCACTTTTTTTCTTGTGAGTTGTTATGTTTTGCTTATGAATTGATAGTATTGATTTTATGTGAGCTCACCAGTTAATGTCGATTGCTTTATACCAGTTTATTTCATGGCATTTCCTGCTTTTATAAGTTTAATTCAATTTCAGTCATATATTTTCAATTTCATTTATAGATTAAGTTCAATGACACTCTTCCTCTGCATATATTTTGTATTTACCTCACAAGTCTACGCTTTCTCTGGTTGACAATTAAATCGTTGGAATTCTGTTATAATTTGATTAATGTTTTTACCCAACAGGAGCCTTATAATCGGGAATAGATTGTAAAAAAATGCAAAATGAGGTTCATTTTGTCCTGAAAAACAACAAAGAACCATTAGAGGAAATTTCAACTTAAAATGGGCCTCGTAAGGAAAATTAATAAAATAATATTTATTAATTTTGGAGGAAGTAAAGAAAAAACTACTTTTTGTTCATATTTTCGACATATCTCCCTATGTATTTACTCAAATTTTGATTGGGAGAGCTCGTTGAATGAGAAATTAAATTCTGCATCCAACGAGTACCCACTCGACATACTTTTGATGGGCCCCACTACCCCAAAAATAAGAAATACCTAAACAAAAGTGATGATGACATCATCATCACATTTTTTCAGGTATTTCTTATTTTTGGGGTAGTGAGTCCCATCAAAAGTATGCCGAGTGGGTTCTCGTTGGATTCAGAATTTAATTCCAAATCCAATGAGCTCTCCCGATGGAACTTTGAGTAAAAGAATAGGAAGATATGTCGAAAATACAAACAACAAAGTATTTTTTTATGATACCTATCCCCAAATTTATATTAAAAAATTGTTTAAGAGGTGCTCCCTTTTTTTAATTTTAAATCATTTTGATTGGCTAATACATGATGACATGGAATTTGTATTATTTTTGGAAGGCCCATTTGAAATTGAAATTTTCTCTAATGGCTCCCGCAAACCTACCACAATTGTGGCATGGGTACCAAAAGCAAATAAGATGGTTTAACTAGGGTTACCTATGTAAAGGATGCCCTATACACAGAAGAACAATTATGTGTGCAGGGAAAATGTGGTTATACACCATAGTCCATGGATGGAAAAGTGATCCTAGGGTTAAGCATAGGAAAAGTGATCCAGAATCTATTGCAGATAGCAAAAAGACCATGTTATTAGTTCATACATTAAAAAAATGATTTTAAACTATAGAAAATGGGTAAAAAATTAAAATTTTGACTATAAATAGTTCAAAACCAAAAATAAACACACCATTCAGAAATTTTACGATATTTGGCAATTTTTACCTTTGAACTTCAGTTGATTGTAGAGGATAAACTGGTGGACCATTTTTGATTTCATAGGTTGTGAGTTTGTGGTATCTCCCTCATCTTTAATTTCATCCATTCAATTTTCATTTTTATGGTCAAAATTTTAATTTTTTCTTTCCCTAAAAGCATCACGGGGAACTCGCAGGTGCCCCGCATTAGAGTTGTGAGTGCAATTTTTATTCACGGGATTCTTGTAGTGCAACCCTTGTGTGCTTCACATTGTGGAGAAAGCAAAGTCGCAAATACTATGCGACCTTTATTTTTTTTAAATGAAAAATGCAAGTGATTTTAATGGTTTCTAATGAATAATGGGGCTTCTTTGGCAGGAAAATACGGTTCTTTAGTGGAGATAATGAGAGCATGAGGACATATATTGAGATTCCATGTGAGATGCCTCCACTTTACAAGATTTACAAATATGCCACTTGTTAAAGTTATATTGTACTTCGAATATGCGATCTCAAGTCCTCCTAGAGAGCTTGGTGAGCTACTGGGATCACGATATTGGGCTCTTTGATCTCCAAGGAGAAACCTTGGAATTAACCATAGATGATATATACTTCATTATGGGCCTATCTCGTAAGGGTACACCTATGAAACTGGAGGACACTGGTAATTGCGGTGACACTCTAAGTGTGCAATATTACATTGACACCTACTGCTTTTCAGGGACACAAAAGTAAGGGACACAAGTCCTAATTTCACAGATAACTATTTTTCCATTCAAGGAGATGGTAAGCACAGTGGATATAGTTGTTGGTTCCTCTACCTTGCATTTGGAAACAAGTCCCCACATGCATGTTTCAATGGAGTGTATGCAGGGTACACTGTTTGGTTGGTGCTCTAGATTGATCCTTATAATGAAGAAACAACTTTCTGACTACAAGAGGGGTTGAAGAAAGAACTTTGGGTATACTTGTATCCTAGTGGATTTTTTCTTCGAGAGGGTTCTTGTTCTCAGTCCCATAGTACCCTTACCATAAATCGCACCCTGTCAGCATAGACTCATGTAGTGGTGAGACATTTTCCTCTGTTAAGGTGGAAGAGGTGGGATCCATAGTGGTTATGACGATGACTTCTATTCCTAGTGGGATAGATAGGTGCCTACTCTAGAGAAATTTCCATATGTCGTAATAGATTTTTGTGGAGATATGGAACTCATCCTCCCTCCTGGAGAGGCATGGAGGGATATAGGTAAATATTTTTACCTTTTTATTTATTTGATTTTATGATATTTTATTCATAAAAGTATATAAACATATGTATTTTAGGTTACCTTTATTTATGTTTATATTCAGATGTTGGTCAATTCTTCCTCGATGGACATTTGAGGACATTTGTGTGGACCATGCAGGTTGGTGGGGACGATAGCATACTATGTGTCATGGAGGGAAAGCTGTCCAGGCTTACCTAGGATGTCCCTACACTTAGGATGAAGTGGATCCCGATGGCCATGCAGGAGCATGTGGTCAAGGTTCCCTCGACCTGGTTATGCCTTTTGAGAAGGGTCACTAGGGCTGTATTATGTTAGAGGGAGGCTGTAGAGGTAGCTGTAGTTGAAGAGGTCAAGGATCAAGCCTAGAATTTAGGCATATTTTAGACGATGATCCTATTTTTGTATATTTTGTACTTATGAGAGGATCTTCAGATCATAATCGTTATATCTATGGACATTATATATATATATATATATATATATATATATATGGTTATGTAAATGTGTCTCAAATGTGTCTGTTATACTTTATTTTACAATGGGTGTGTTAAATTACCGTCAAGTATGTAATTCGCATATGCATCATGGTAACTATATTTTGATTTCTTGAAATATGAATGTATGTAATGTATTCAAAATTTCTTTCAAGCAACCTGACACATAGAAACTGACGTACTAAGTTAGGGTTTTACACCTGATACTCACCATTAATTTGGGAAACAACGATATGGGATTCAAGCCTAACCTCTATATGGGTAATTCCACGCAACACAGCATCCCATAAAATCTTGATGACTGAACTGTACTCAACCATGTTATTGGTCACATGACATTAGAGGAATTTTGGGGTCTAAAATGGGCCTCCTAAGGAAACTAATAA
>LPNX010399604.1:0-24774 GCA_001517045.1 Pseudotsuga menziesii | reverse complement strand
TTGAAATTCTATTGGTTCTTGAATTCCAACTCACAAAAACTTATTTTGGCATGTTTTCTTATAAGGCCCATTTTAGACCCCAAATTTCCTCTAATGCCTAAGAAGGTGCCACTAGAGGCAATCAATTATCTTGAGGGTGTATAGATAACCCAGGCGACTGAATCTAGATTACAAGTGTTGCGGATAGCGCCATCAGCAAAACCTACAAAACACTTGGATGACATCTGAAACAACCAACATACTGTATAGGAAACACTAACCAGCTAGTGAACTATTGTACATAAAATACATACAATAAAAATACAAGAACAAGCATTATGCCTAGGCATAGTACTTCTTCAGGTAGAGCCCATTTCGGGAATTAAGCAACTTGTTACCATCATAGTCGGTCAATTCATAAGCTCCTTTATTTAGAACCTTTGACACAACATATGGTCCTAACCACATAGATTTTAATTTTTTTGCCCCTAGGGGTTTGTTGTCTTCTTCCCATATCAAAATAGGTTCTCCCTCAGAAAAAACCCTAGGCTTGATAGATTTGTCATACTAGTTTTTGACCCTATTTTTTTGAGCTTCGTTTGTATTCAGCACATCTCTCTATTGCTCATATAGATTTTGTAAGTGAAGAAAATGTTCTTTTCACTGACTAGTGTTAGGAATCACATGAATATATACTTTAAGAGATGGTATCTCACATTCAACTAGTGAAACTGCTTCCACCCCGTGTAACAAATGGAAAGGTAATAATCCTGTAGCAGTCCTAACATTAGTCCAATATGCCCAAAGTGTAGGGTACAACATGACATGCCAATTTCACCTACTTGCATTGATAGTGTGTTTTAGAATTGTTTTAAAGGTTTTATTAACTGCCTCTACTTGTCCATTTGGTTGCGAGTAAAAGGAATATGCATGATCTTTCCTAAAACCTAGCATCAATGTCAACTCAGTCATCATGAATATTCATTCAAACAAATATAAATCAAAGAAAACAAAAATTAAAGCATAGTCATATTCA
The DNA here is from genome assembly GCA_001517045.1 of Pseudotsuga menziesii. Taxonomy (NCBI): domain Eukaryota; kingdom Viridiplantae; phylum Streptophyta; class Pinopsida; order Pinales; family Pinaceae; genus Pseudotsuga; species Pseudotsuga menziesii. Next base: position 23,759 of record LPNX010399604.1, on the reverse strand, counting down.
TTCAAAAAGGCATATTCATTCAAACAAAAATTAAAGCAAACAAAACAAACAAAAACAAACAAATATATTGTTCATCCAAACAAAAATTAAAACAAAAGAAATTTTACAAATCGAGAATGTAGTACAGTTAGCATATGACCTAGTAAGAGTTTATTCAATTATAGAGCTTGATCCAAGGAAATTTGCAGTACCTATGACAACAAAGATACAAGTAATATTCAAAAAATTATTTCTAGTTGTTTGAATAAAGGGTTTGTATCACATAAATTTAACACAAAATGAACCAAATACCAAGCCAGATTGGTGTCTGATCTAATGGGTAATTGTAAAAAATGGAGGGTCTACATATGACATAGATTTACTACAAAAACCTTCCCTCATACAAGATACTAAGCTAGAGTGGTATCCTATCTAAATTTGGTTTGTACTACACAATATTGGTAAGGGAAGAATTGTTTATGCAGGACCACGGGTGCAAGGTAGAGTGAGATAGTACTGAAGGGTATTTTTCCAGTTACATACAAAATGGTGGAGATATCTAAATGAATACAAATAACCCATTTAGAGTACTAATCGAGCTACACACATTACACAGAGGTCGTTCCAAAACACAGCAGGGTAGGGTCCAGGTCCAACAAAAGGTTCTAGAGCATAGCAGAGTAGACTTTATTCTGAATTCATTTCCCATCCAGACAAACTTATTCCTCTATCACACTTGGATTCTTGACTTCCAGCATTGAGTAAAGCATAGTGTTGAGTAGAGTCGATCCAATCCAAGCCGAGCTGAATTCCAGAGCATAGCAGAACTGGTTCCAGCACAGAGCAAAGCATAGCATTATAGAATCATAAGCGCATGCTGCCTCTACTTTCTTGAGATCCATCGGATGTCATTCAAGATCATACCAAAGTAGGGAATGTCCCACATCATAGTAGCATAGAGCACAATAGATTAGAGACAAAAATAATTATTCCTTGGTCATATTCCCAGAGAGTAGATTAAATAGATTATAATGGATCCCCTATCCAAGTTCGTGCCGTTGGGAAGCATGTCATCGTCTAAAAACATGTTTAATAAATTTAAAAAAAAAACATAATTTATGTCTTTTAAGTTAACCAATACTTGTGTTATGAAAAAAAATCATAACTAATAATTTAATTTTTTTTTTACTTCCACAAAGCTTTTCACAAATTCCATAAATTTATGTGTTTATATGTATATAGAATAAAAGTTACTTATTTCAATATTTTTTTAAGGTAAATTTTAAGGAAATAAATAAATGATTAGGATTCACATGCCTTTTCTCTAGTTTATCCTCTCCCCTTACAACATACAACACAATAATGTAAGCACAAATTTGGAAAGACAAAGGGAAGGGTTGTTATATAAACATGGATTTATTCTTTCATGGATGTTTAAATTAGCATTCAAGTGACATGTTAAAATAACTAAGGTTACATGATGGTTTTACATACAAGACATGATAATTTAAACATGACATGCTATGCTAAATAAAAGTTAAAACAAAGAATTCTCTATAGGTACAAATCAACAATGTCTGGCTACATCACTATGATTCTTTTCACACAACTCCCCTATAGCTACAATAGATTTATTATTTTCCAACACTAAAAACTTTTTGAAAGTAGAGAAAAATAAAAAATAATGAAAATACTGATCTCTAATTTATTTAAAACTTAATTTATTTATTTAATTTAACATACAATATTTGTTATAATCATTGAGTAGTCATCTTTGAAAGAAAATTAGATTTTTTATCTATTTTAATTTGAAAGTGTTAACCCTAACTTGATGCAACCATTTCTTTACCATCCTAGTGTGGTAAATTATACATACCGCATAGACAATGGAAAAATATTCTAAAAATTATATTAATCTACTGTTCTACACTATCCATTTACCATATTTCAGTTCCTTCAAGTTCATGGGGCTTTGGTGCACTTTATTAATATAAACACATAGATCATAAAATTCTAGTTTTTTATTCATTTTAAGATTTTTTTGGTTGCTTCCATAATATTTATTGTTAGCACTTATGCGTTTGGGTTTTATATGCACCAATACATTTGAAATGTATAAACACACAGAGAAAAAACATTTGTTAAAACCTCACCCACTAGCCTCTACTATAAACACATATCTGGGCTTCTTTTAGAAGAACGTCCTCTATAACCTATGCTAAAGAGAATTTTCCTTGTAGTGTAAAAACCTTGTCCATAAATTAGAAGGAGCTCAAAGAAAAATCAACAACATAAAGAGTACACAACCAAAAAATTAAAAAATAATATACGCCCCACATCAATGTGTCCTATTCAAAAGGGCATTTCTAGTTTTTCAATTTATGTAAAGAATACAAAAAGGTTTACTGCACACAAATGTGATTCAAATATTTAATGGTAAGTTTGGAAAAATAATAATTAATATATTTTTCAAAAATAAGTAATAATAAAAATATGTACTCACTGTTACAGATACATTCAACAGTAAATTATTTTACGTGTACACAAGCCACATATTAGATTTTCCTAAAATTTGCAAGGACATACATTTCATTAAATGCAAATTTAAAAAATTAAATGAAATTAATATTTTTTTAAATATCGTTTGAAAGACAACATAATTCCCTATAATTTCTTTTTTTATTGCATGTTGAAATTCACAAGGCATAGATGAGTTTCAAGGGATTCAATTTAATAAATGATTAAAATGTCAAATTTTCATCATCATACTCGGCCAAAACGTGTTACACATCTTCATGGATTCACCCTGGAGCAATGTGAACTCAAGCATTGAGAAAACCCGACTTATTAGAAATGGAGTTAATGGAAAATGTTGCAGTTTTTCATATTTCTTCGCCTCCAAAATACTCTGCACATAAATCTTCATGAGTGAACAATTCTAACCAAATGAAAAAAATGGTTTTATCCTTTTCAATTTGCTTAATTTATATACATTTGGTTAACATTACTATTTATCTATTAAAAAGGAATCAAGGTTTCAATTGTAACTTTATACTCCATTATAGTATGCATATTTATTGTGTGATCAAAATATGAATTTTGGCAGAGCACTGAGTTTTAATGTTGGGTTTTTTTAGACAAAATTTCCATACAAATGTGAAGGAATATTAGGATTTATTTGCAATTCTCATAGGGAAATTAATGGTCTAGTTCGTTGGGGTGGTCTAGAACCTAGAGGGCCACAATCAACATCGAAAATTTATCTTTCTTTAGGAAAGGATTCAAAAAAATTGGAATCAAATATATTGAATTGGTGTCAATGTTGGTAGACCTTTCAAAACATATTTTGGTTACTTATGCATTATTATACCACTTTAAAAATCCAAATGTACATATTACACTATAGTTTCTCATATGAACTTCCTGAACCTTGCAAATTCGTACACCAACTACGTCCTTTAATAATTTATTCTAGTACCCACACATGTCTCGATTTATCTTTCATATGGATTTTTCAAATTTTTATGTGACAATTGACATGTTTATGGTGAATGCATGTGAAAATATAAGAGAATTTAAATTTTTTCCAAAGTACCTAATTTTTGGCTTATTTGTTGCGTATTTCCCCTTACGTGTAGGAAGCCTTCTAGGAAATTCTCTTTCCTTCTAGAAAAGGGTTGAAACCAATGTGGCCCCTATTTGAACAGAAGGTAAAAGATTCAAATAGATTGTATCCTCAAATCCCATTCTCTTTAGAAGGGATCAAATTTTAAGTGTAGTTGTTTAGATATTAACTTCCAAACCTTGCAAATATTCCTAAGGATACATTATTCCCCGACATAAAAAATTTAAAACAAAACCGCTAAAAACTATATTACAAATTCCTAATTTATTTTTTATATATGCTAGATGTGTAGCATCATGATTTTTAAATCCAATGCTACACAAGCATATTTTAATATTCATTGCACCCATTACCCTCACAATCCATTATATTTCCATAACTATTGATTCTATTACCATAATTATTGATCCTACTTGCAAATTGTATGTATTGTGAAAACCATCTTAGAATCTTAGTCTCCAACTTGTTTAAGAGCTATCCCACAAGTTATTTTGAGATGCATCGGTTCCAAATGGAATTCATAAGTATCTAAAATTTTGACCTTGTGGAATAATCTTCTACTTTTTAACAAACCAATCCGGAAATATTCCTTACCGAATTATGACAACTTTCATCTTCTCCTCACTCATTCCTACTCATACTACTTGTATAGATGTCAAGGCATTGATTTTTCTTCAATAGAACTTTAACTAAGCTTCAAAATAAGATCATAGTAATCAACAAAATGAAAATTTCCCATGCATATATGAAGAATTAATCAACATTGGGTTAAGTATGGATTGTGAGTATATGTCGTAGTATCAAAACTTAACTAAACAATTGTCACGTAGCATTGTTGTTTTACTTCCCTCACTTTATAATTAATGAAAAACAAGAAACCTTTTATAAATTATATCAATGTTTTTTTCATGGTGTATAAAATTTGCTATAAACAAATTATTGAGCGGAGTCAACAAATGAGTTGTTGAGAGATGGCATTAGTAATGGATTAGAATGAATGTGTATTTTTTATTAATCATACCTTTCTATGGTATGTTTTTTTTAAATAACCCTCTATTTTATATTATAAATGTATATATACACTTTATCTATATGCATGCGGATGAATAATGAAGAGGAGGAACAAATCAATCTAATTAGTAAAACATTGGGTCAAATAACCCAAGTAGTGAAGAAATGAGTAATGCAAGAAACTTGAGTAATGGCCATTTTGACTAAAGAATGACGATGAATATAATTGAATGTTACTGCAAGTTTTGTGTTTTTAAATGTTAGTTTTTAAAAATAAGACATTTCGTTTAATGTATTAGACATATTATCCCAATTGGATGACCACAGGTTACCAATAAGTGTAACACTTAGATATTAACATTTTGATTATTGCAGAAATTTATATTATCCCATTTTGTATGAATAAGGGTCTCTTATTCATATATAATAAAACGAGTGTCATATTATATTGTGTTGTCTAATGTTGTCTAATGTTATATTATTGATTAAATATATGGATGATTAAATATTACAATGAACATATTATAATCCATTGTATAACACATTAATATAATGATTATATTCATGCAATAATTACAATTAAAATATCAATGTTTTTTATAAAAAATATATATTTTTATTAATTTAAAATTAAAACAATTAAAATATTGGTGCATTGTATTTGTTCGAACTCACAAAACAATGTAAGGCATACTTAAATCATTAACCCCGAGGTTTATTTTACGTTGTGAGAAATCATGAACTGATGCTTTTTATTTGATAAACCACCCTAATGCTTCTTGTCATTATCAATGCATCATTATCATGGTTCTTAAGTGTTGATCACGTCAGTGTGTTATATATATGGTTTTAATTATTTATAATATGTATATAAGTGCACTAAAGTCCATGGAAAATGGAAATCCAATAGTCGTTATCATCATCATTAAATTTACAGGAAAAAATGTTGTGGATTGTGATATAAGCACCGGTGCATTATGTGGAAGGTATACATAATTGTGTTTAACAAGGATAATAAGAAAGAATGCTTTATAACATAGAATACACTTTGGGGATTTATATAAATGAAAATAATTAGAGTGTACAATTTAAATGATATGCATCAATACAAAAAAAATGAATGTTAAGCATCGATGTGCTTATGTTGATGAAGAACTCATGCATTTGTATCAATTTTTCACACTGGTGAAAAACCTCTACTATAGACTTCAAAAACCCATTTTCTAAGTTATAATGAGCCTTCATTACTATTGGAATATTTTATCCACCTAGACTTATCCATGCATCAATAATTGATCTCCGTGATACCTAGACTATGATGTTGACCCCCTAGTGCTATATTTTTATCATTATTTGACCTAATTATCCACTCATGTTCTTCATTCCTAGTATTTAGGAGCTAATGCACCACAATGCATGATTTTAGGATCTCTGGAGTCATTTCCCTTGATTTAAGGTGCCTTGTTCCTAATTCAAATAGTTAACGGACCCTTCATCCTAGATTCCATGACTTTGAGTTCAGTTCATCCCTGATGACCACTATTAGTCACATTATGATTCTCCTTGATATCTTGTTCCTAATTTCTATCCCAGTGTCTCCCTCATGCTCCACCCATTTTCAATTAACTAGCCTTCCATCATGAGTTTCCACTGGTATATGTCTAGCGATGGATTTTAGTCTATCTAAGCCTACCATAGTGTATATTTCAACTACCTCTTTAGGATCACGAATTTATCAATTAGAGATGTATTATAAATGTACACTCAATGATGAGTATCAATGCATGGAATATATTCCAATTGTTCTTCAATTCTCCATGGCATGGCACATTATTTTCTTCTCTATTTTCTTGTACAGTTTTTGTGTGAGGATTTTTTCTGTCATGGGTTTTTCCTATGAAAATATCACATGGTATAAGATCCTAGTTAGGCCTTTCAATATCTCTTAGATAATTCCATTGATGCACCAGAAACAATAGAAAAACCACATAATTCGTGAGGTCATTTCCCGTCGCTCAGTTTATCCCCTTAGTCGTGTCAGGTGTGATGTGCTCTCGAATGTGCTTAATGTCAAAGTAGATTTTTATTGATATTAAAAAAAAAATCCTTCAAGTTTGTTTTGTACAGGTTCCAGATTATGTCACCAGTAGTGCAACATCAAAGCATGTGTCAAAACCCCATATTTTCACAAAAAATTAAATTTTTTTTTGATGTAACATAAACTGTTTAAGGTCGCAGTTTGATAACTACTAGTAGCTAATAGAAGAAATGAAATAGTTAATAAAAGTAACCATTAACTTTACACATATATATTAATGCTATTTTAATGTTGATATGAGATGTGAATAATCTGCATTCAAATATATAGCTGTATCGATGGTTTGAATGTCAAGTAGGTGAGGAGTTACTTTCTAACTGAGGCTTACTTAGCGATTGCTAACGTACCTAGATTTCTGGATCTTTATAGGCTTGACAGGTAAAATTTTGAACTAGTAAGATTTTATTAAGGCATTAAACCAGATATACTTCTTTTAACATAAAAGTACTGCTAGAGTAAAAGTTTTCTTAGAAGAATTAAAGGTACTACCAGGTAAAGTAATGTTTATTTTGCTTGATTTACAAAAATGTTATTACTTAAACTTCGTGTCGTAATGGTTATTAATGTTTCCCTACTATTTGTATTTAAATAGATGGACCATTATGATAGATAAAACTTCCTTTTCTCTAAGCTATTTCCAGTTCTTATTAGAGCTCATGATTTTGTATCATAACTCTTTTCTAATATAATATTATATTTTTATTATTAATTTTAATAATTAAAATGCTACTTAACATTATAGAAATAGACCTAAGGCTTTTCAAGGAAACAAGCTTATTGAGTACCTTTCAGCTTTATCTTTAATTAGGCTTCAGTATAGCAAAATTATCAGCTTAACATTGCTTGTATTTATAAAGGATCCTTTGCATAAATGTTGTCAAGTTGTGACTTGAATTTCACATTTTCTTTCATGACCAAATAATGGGACAAACTTTACATTACCCTACTATTTACTTATAAGTAGAGGTGATGTATTAAAATCCTAACTAGTTTACTAATCGAAACTCCCAAATCCAACCTAACCTAAGTTCAATTCATCTTAGAGCTTGGTATAATATGGAGACCAAAGATCATGTATTTATAAGAGATATATCCTACATCCAGTACCATAGGTCACTATAAGAGCTATTCTAGTGTATAAAAGTTAATTATATCTATATACACTTTATTGATTTAAATCTAGTTCTCATAGCTTAAACATTCATAGTTTATAAAGTGCCAATAGAGGCATCAACAATCCTGATCCAAACTTTTATTATCCTATCGATCTTTTTCTTACAAGTTGGATTAAGAAAGGTTATAAGATCTTTAGGAAACAAGGGTATCGATTCCATATACAACTTGGTTCTTTACCAAAGATAATTTTAAGGTTTAAACAATAGGTTTTAACGATAGTACACTCCTCGTTCATTATCAAGGTTTTACTTTATTGGAACAATACAATATTGACTTTATATATATATATATATATATATATATATATTACATTATCATTATATGCATAATGTAAATGATTAACAATTATTTGATCTGGTGGTTGTAGTGAAGACTATACAATTTAACCCACCGTGAAGTGGATAAATTTGTGGGCACGTGGAACTCTTACCACCATGCATTGCATGACATATAAGCTTACCTCGCAACCCTATTTCTCATTTTTCAATGAGGGTTTCGGTCTCTAAATTATTGGGTTCACTACGGCCATGAGGGCTCACCTTCAGCTCCATTGTCTATGCATTTTGAAGTGCTGTCACTTAGGGCGAGAGTTGTGAAATTCATAGCTCGTGATTGATTTATTTCTTGCACCCAAACTTTGCTATGCGTGAGGGTAGTGTTACACAGTCAGTTGTTTTAGTATCAAATCATGGTGTGGCCATTGTCATTTCTTGCTCACGGGGGCTTCACTTGTTGACAAATATACTATCACGTTAGTTCATATTGTGGGTTTTAAAATTATCAAAAATCGAACCAATATATTGCAGGTATTGGGGAGATGAGGGGTTTAAGGTGGGGCTGGGTAGGGTGGTTTATAAGGATTGAGCTATAAAAAGGGGTGGGGAGGAGGTTTTAAGTATTGGGAGGGGGTTTCAACAAAAATATTTTGGGTCAATATCTCTGGAAATTAAGGGTATTCTTTAATATCCCACGATCGCACGTGCTATGTGAGAGGTTCACTAAGTGAATTCCCTGTGTTCTTGCTCTTGTTCCAGTTGTCGATGTAGAGAGTAACTCAAACCCAACTGCCTCCTTCTCAGGTGATTATGAGGATTGTACTGCTCATGGTGTTGGTTTGCTTTCTTCGTGACCTCGTTTTTTAACACTTACAGGTAACAAATTGGTTTTTAAGAAGTTTTGTAAGCTATAAAGATAACAGTTACATTTATAAACTTAGGTTTTAAATTATGATTTGGTTTTCTCTTGCAGGTGAGGGTTCACAATATCATTTGGAAGAATCCACTTCTCAATTGGATCGGCGTTTAGTCTACGGGTAAGCCCCGGTTACAAAGTGGCACTCCCTGCTTGTACAGAATTAGGGTAAATGTTTTCAGTTGGAAGAAGTTATGGCCTCAGTTTTTCCCACTCTTGGTTTGTTGGTCTTTAGTTTATAAGTTTTGTTTTTAACACTCGCATACAGCAGGGTGGCTTCGACTCGATGTCGTGGCCTGTAAATGCTCCTTTCTTGACTTAAAGGATTTTACAGTGATGTAGATTTTGATATTAAGAATGTTAGTTTGGTTTATTAAAAACCCATACCATGATAATGGGTACCGCGGCTCTGATCTAGGTTTTGTAAACTGATTAAGTTTGTAGCCTTTCATCCTGTCAAGCAATACACTAGTTCTTTTTTAAAAGGCTTCCTTCGAGCTTGGCCTCAGTTTACATTAATACCATTTTGTGACTCTGTGTAAATTAGGGTTTTTACCCTATTCTACTATGAATAAAGAATTTACTATTTATTATATTTTGAAATAGATTCTTGTTAATATTTTAAGACTGTAACTTAGTCATAGTGTAATTTATTTTACTTGTTGCTCAGGAAATATGAGTTAGGGTTTTCCTTAATGAAACCCTTGTTTAAATAAATATTTCAATTTGTTTTTAATATATTCTGTTACTTGTTAAATTTGTTTTAAAAAATAGTGTTACAGGTGTGTTGTGAAAGATAATTATATATTTGTTCTTTTATTTGTCCTTAAAAGGACTATAAACAGTCTCTCGTAATTTAATTGTTTATTTATAAAATAATCCAAGTAATTAGATTGTAGCTTATATGTTTTTATTTGTACTAATAATTTTAGTTTAGGGTTTCAACCCTATAGAATACCTTTATAGGTATGACCTACTTAAAAAATATAAAACAGTTCTGTACTTAGATAGATATTTATTTATATATCAGTTATGATCATATTCCTATTGCTTCATTTACTTAAGTTGATGGATTGATTTACTCAGAGTTCTTTGAAAAGTAAAAACATAGATTCTGTAACCTTGTTTAGTTTGTTCTTTATATTTTAAATACTTTCATAACACATTAATTGCTTTATAGGATTTTTTAGACTTAGATTAGTTAATATTATTAGCAAATAAAACTAAATACTTGTAGTTTATTTCTTTATTGAATTGAATGTAATAAAGTAGCTTAACTATGATATTTCTACTGCATAGCAACTAGATACTAAGTTAACACAGAGAAATATAACCTGTCATAACACAGTTTATCCTTCATAGTATGTGATCATGAATAAAAGATTAAGCTATTATCTGTAAGCACATCATCTTATCTGCTAAGATCTTTTCTTATTATCTTAATCCTTCTACCTATACTAAATTACTGTTATTTCTTTTCCAATATTTATTTAAGTAAATAAACTTGTTAAAACAATAAACATAGATAAACAGATTATTATTCTTTCTTAAAATAATATCTACATACTATAACAAGTTACTCATCTAACTAAGAAATGCAGAATCATATCTACTCTATTCAATCTCTTAACATTTACTTTCATCTACCGTAAATACTCTATCTGTGCTAGAGTACAGCCTGGTCCTTCCAGGTGTGGAAAAACACAGACTAGAATTAATTTCCATTCTAATAATTTACAAACTGAACATTTACCATTCATTTAACAGACAGATTCAAATTTAACTATCTAACACAGTAAAACAAATAATGTAGAACCTGATTAGGATAGACAACAACAACGTTAGGAGGCCGTTCCTCCCTACAAAAATCTTGGAGAGCTCTCAAACAATGCTTCCTTAGGACCCCTGAGCATGTTCTTGGTCTTCTTGGCTGAGAACTAGTGGAGCATGCAAACAACAGACTAGTCCAATGAATCAGTAAAATACTCTGCACTCAGCTATAAAATCCTTCAGCTGAAAAGTTGCACTAAATCACTCAACAGTTATCCCCTAAAACTCTTTCCACAATTCCCTTCCATTGAATTTATCTGAAGTACATTCACCTGAATGATAACTTCTCTAGAATGAGCATCCTCAGCTCTCTTCAATGGGAATTTTTATAAATATTGCCTAGGTCTTTTGGGTCAGTTGTCATTAATTGAGCCACCTACTCTGATCCCACTTTCTTGGGGGATCATGACACCAAATGTAGGGAGGTTTCCACCTGCAACAGTTGGAAGTGGTTTGAGGATGCTGCCACATGTCTATTTTCTCTCCACCTAGTCTCCTCCACCAATTTGAATAGTAAACACTCTTTTAATAGCTCTCCTAAGATGTTGTCTGCACCTTTATTTATTTATAATTAAAATATTCAGAATTACATTAAATATCCTTGACTCTGCTGAGTCATCAATTACAACTTAGCATAAAATTTAACATATTGTCCTCAAATAAAATCAAATAAGATAATATTGTTTTTGAAAAAATTGGGGCATGTGACAACATGGATATTTCTAAAGCAGTGATTCTAACTTCCTTCAATTACCATGAATGGAAATCCAAGATTGAGATTCTATTGTGTAGGAGAGGTATCTACAAATTTACTGAGGATTTAGAGAATGAGCTAAATGAATTTGTTGAGAAATAAAAATGGCATATCATAAGGATGAATCCTATGGATTTCTTTGACTCTCTATTTCTCTAGATGTTCTATTTCATCTTGATGGTTTGATAACCCTGAATGAAGTTTAGACCAAGCGAGAGTGTTTATTCTATGGAATCTACATATGAATATAGGCATACTCTCATCAAAAGAGTATAGTCTACAAGGAAGATATCGACTGCATACAAAATGCCAGTCCCTTCATCCGTGAGGATTCATCATAGAGCATCCATACAACATAGGTTAGGACCACTCCTGAGTGAGTGTTATTCTACAGTATCCACAATTGAATGTGGGTACTCTCCATGAGAATAACATATGTGGGGCCATACTTAGCTAGTAAGGACCACTCTCATGAACATAGTGTTATACCTGATATCCTCAAGAGAGAGGATACTATCGTCCACAAGTGAATGTGGATACTCTCCAAGAGAGAGTGGCATCTATAAGGCCATCCTTAGCTAGTAAGGACCACTCTCATGAACAAAGTGTTATACCGGTCGTCCTCAAGAGAGGATACTATCATCCATAAACAAATGTTAGACCATCATCACTTTCATCCATCATTGATGTTAGTCTCATCATTACTCCCCCTTTCTTGGGAAGTTTCATATCATCAAGCTTCTCTCCCTTTGTCCAAGAAGGGTTAATGTCTCCAACCTAATCTTCCTTTTTCGAAGAGGGTCCATAATTTGTAGTCCCATCACTTTTCCTCCTTGCGAGGAAAGTCCTTCCAAACTACACCAATCTTGTCGCAGAAATACTTGAACTTTATTCGAGATAGAGGCTTGGTCAGTATATCAGCAACTTGCTCATAGGTACCCACATACTGGAGCTTAATGACTCCCTTTTGTACCATATTGCTTATATAAAAATATTGGATTTCTATATGCTTATATTTGTCATGGAACACTAGATTCTCTGTCATCTTTATACAACTCTGGTTGTCACATAAAATTATTGAAGTGTCCACCTCCATGTCAAATATTCTTGACATCATCTTTCGAAGCCATATCGCTTCACAACAAGCAGAGCAAGATGCAATATACTCTGCTTCAGCCTTGGTGAGAACAACACTGAATTGTTTCTTACTAAACCAAGAGATCATGGTGGATCCCAGACAATAACATCCACCTAATGTGCTCTTTCTTTCTGCAACACTTCTTTCCCAATCTGAATCCATATACCCATAAAAATTGTAGTCATGATCTCTTCCATAGTACAGTCCCAAATCAATTGTACCTTTTAGGTACCTCATCACATGCTTTACATATATCAAGTGAACCCATCTAGGTTCAACTAGATACTAACTCAAGGTGTTCACAGCAAAGCAAATATCTACCCTTGTCTTCGCCAGATACATTAATGACGCAATAATTTGTCTATAGTGAGTCATGTCCACTAGCTTGGATGTCTCATCAGACAACAACTTTAAGTTGGTGTCCATGAGTGTGGCCATGACTTTACGATCCAAAATATCAAATATTTTCATGATTTCTACTGCATACTTTCCTTGATTCAGAAATATTCCTTCTGCAATATGCCACACTTCCGGCCCTAGTAAATAATGCATCAATCCAAGATCTTTCATCTCGAATTCTTCAGCTATCTTCTTCTTGCAATACTTGATATGTTTCTCATTTCCAGATGGAAATAGATCATCCACATATAGTAATAGTATGATCGGTTCATCATCCATAATCTTCATATAAATATTATGATCAACTTTACTCTTGGTAAATCCCATTCTTGTCAAGAAGCTATCTATTCTTCCATACCAAGCTTTAGGAACTTGCTTCAGTCCTTATAGATCCAATTTCAACTTGCATTCATGAGTCATTATGTTGATGTATTTGTAACTTCGGAATGTATTCATCTATGTATCTTATGTCTTGTAACCCGATGTTTATTCCGGGATGTATCTATTATGTAATTGAGTCATGTTGTCATGCCCCGATGTTCCAATCGGGAGAATCAATAATGTAAACAAGTCATGTCAAGTCATAGTGCACTAGTAGAAAATGAGAAATTAATGACTAAAAAAATGACTAAAATCATGCTATAAGCAACTATTTTTGAGTCGGTGACTAATAGTAGAAAATTACCACTATCTTATAGCTAGTTGTATTTCACTAGTCATTAATAGCTTGACTTAGTAGTCATTGGTTTAGTCATTGATAGTCAATGCTTTAGTCATTGATTTAGTCATTTTTTTAGTCATTGATAGTCAATGATTTAGTCATTGATTTAGTCATTGTTTTAGTCACTGATAGTCATTGATAGTTAATGATTTAGTCATTGATTTAGTCATGGATTTAGTCACTGAGTTAGTCATTGATTTAGTCTCTGATTTAGTCACTGATTGCAACCATTAATGACCAAAAATACAACTAAATAAACTACTAGATGTTAACATATTAATGACTAAGCTAAATACGACTAAGATACGGGAAATTAGTTACTAATAGTCATATATATGCAAATTTAGTTGTTTTTGTAGTCAAAAATTTATGATAGGGCATGGAGGAATCGAACCACCAACCTCCTGCCTAATATAATTAGGCAAGTGCTCTACCATTGAGCTAGCACCTTTTAAAAAGTTGTTATTGCTTGACAATGATGATATTCAAACAAATTTATGATAGATATCAATCTACAAACTACATAATTATTGCTTTGAGGGACAAAGATTGGAAAGCTATCTTTAGAAAGTCCAACACAGACAATACCAGATGACATTGAACCTACATCTGTTCTTTCACTTCTTGTTGTTTCAATGTGCCCACTACCCAGCTCAGATGAACCCTTGTGTGTGTCAGAGGATGAATTCTTCAATAGACTTGTAAAACCTTCATGACTCCTACATTTCATAGTAGGATCAACTAAACTGGAATTCTTTCCATGGAAAGCTTCCCCATCAGTATTTACATGTGAATTTAATTTTATATCTGTTCCACTCATTTCATTAGGTTTGGCATCAATATGTTTTTTAGATATAAACGTTGATGACTGCCCACCCTTATTGAACAACAGCTTGCCATGATCAGAACTCAACCCTGATGCCACAACTTCCACCATTAAGGAAGAGAGATTTAATGTTGGAGACACTGAAAGTGAATGAGATGAACTTCTTTTAGGATTAGAGGAGCCCTGAACAGCTAGGATCCTCATACTAAATGATTTTTCCTGTGCAGCATGGGAGCCCCTGCAACAATCATTAATGTCTAAATATTCAGTAAGATATGTAATATTCCACCACAAACTCCTAAATCATATGGAAGCTTATGTTCACTAAACTTAATGTGTAATGTTACTCTGCACCAATCCATGGGGGTGTTGGAAAACTAAACAAATATTCCATGACAAGAAATAGATTTCATACCAAGATGCACTAGCTGGAAATACAACTGATCTTCCAGTAGCTCCACTGGCAAGGGAAGTCTCAGCATTACCTCCTATGTTATAGTTTCACATGGAAATATGAACAAGTATATATTATTAGGAAATGAAAATGAAGCCATGTATAAAGAATATAGAAGACAATCACTGAAGTAAAACATAAGCTGTCTAAAGAAAATACACATTAGCTTCTATACTAATGATTATTTAGGACTAAATCAGAAGCTATTAAATAATCTAATATGGAAGCATAAAAAAAGTTTTCTGCACAGATATCAATAACAAATGCTAAAGATAATTGGATGGAAGTACAATATACTAAAATCCTAAAGTCACTTACAAGAGCTAGTGATTTGCTCAATTTACTTGAAGAAGCTGATCCAAGCAAGGAAACCTCTGCCATTGGTGGAGGTAAACAAAGTCCCCAGTGTTGCTATGAAGGATTTGTAACATCATAGAACTCCTGAGTTTTTCTGCTAGAAAACTAGGACATAGAAAATCAAAAATCATAAAAGCTAAACATCGCATTGAATGTCACAGCCTAGCTAGACATCGCATTGATGTATGACACCCCCTTGTTTGTGGGAAAATGAATCCCTCTGTGCAGCAAACCTTTATTTTTTTCCTGTGTTGGGAACAAATCTGCCCTTTTGTAAAATTGGGCTAGTTTTGTCATAACCATGTTGTTGTTAGATATTTTGGAGTAGTTTCAATGATCGCAAATCCAGTCACACAAGTGACATGCCCTACATTTATTATGGTTGTCCCTGTGTATATACACACATAAACATAATGGTTTTCTATGTGTATACACATAATAATAATAATAATAATCTAATTTTAAGGTCACAGCCTAGACACCAAATTGATGTATAAGACCCCAGTGTTTGTGGGACAAGGAATCCCTCATGCAATGATTTAACACACAATTGATTTATTTGGTGGTAAGCCTTTACATTGGGAAATTGAACTAAATTTGACACACATGCAATTTCAATAATGTTGGCCCGGTTCTGGTTTATACTATTTTACCCAATGGCATTCTTTACATTGCATACTACTATTTATTCACAAATCTGTATTAAATTTAATATACTGTGACGTGCAGGTGTTGAGAACATATCGTTACTTCTGTAAAATTGGGCTAATTTTATCATAACCACGTTGCCAGTTATTTTGGGTAGTTTTAATTATTCTGAGCACTTTAGTGACATGGCATGCTATTATTTCTGGTTGTTGAGGGAAAATTTATGTTTTATACATTTTTTTTTTGTATGATTTTATGACTAGACAAAGCATTATGTTTATATTCGACTAATTTTCACCAAGCCCAAATCGCCAATTATTTTTTAGCAAGGTTAGGAATTGTCGATTCATTCACATTAGAGGCATTGCATATTGTTATTCGTGGGTTTTCAAGACTGATATGGATGTCATATTTTCTTGTTTTCTATAATTTGTAAATGATGGAAGCAAGCTCAGAATTTTGTGAAATTAAAATAATTTTAACATACTGGCATTATCGATTATTGTGGTTAGTTTTGGATACGACCGATACAATTACATTAGTAATACGATAGATTGTTGTTCATTGGTGTTAAAAGAAAACCAACTCCTATGTGTGTGGGGGTATATAGAATTTTTTTGTTCAAAATAAAAAAACCATAGAACTTTCATTACTGAGGATAAAACAGTACATCAAATAGTCATTATACTTTTCTGTACTAATAAGAAACATCTTCACAAGCTAGGGATCCTAAGCAACAACACGAAGCAACATTCAGATCTGAAATATGTTTCAATACATAAACAAAGACATGAAAGGAGACAGCTCCTGATGAAGCATCTAGCACTATAGGCCCTAGATAGCAATTGTACCAGATCAGAGGATCCTCATTCCCATCCCATCAAGACGTCAGTAGAAGATAACCTCGATCTCTGCTACAAGCTTGCTTTGATAAGCAGTTTGCCTCCTCGTGATGTTCCCTGTATACATCGTGAAAATGAATTGTTGTAAATATGGGTTTGAGGGTTTCAGAATGCTACAAACTTCTGTGTACATCGAAACTTATTTGCCTCCTGGATCCCTTCAACCCCTCCAGACCAGCTGTGAGTCTTGACAGATTGCTAAATGACTTAATCCCCTTTTCAGTGCAATGGTCCTTAAAATTTAAAATGCTTTTATCTCTGCAAATCTATTGGTCTCACTGCCAAGGCCACATTCGGATCTGATTTGGTGAGAATCAGAGATGAATAGAATACATCCTAGTCCATTAATGTTTAAGCCCTAGGGATTGCATGGTTGCTCCATCAAAAAACCCATATAGCTCTGTAGTGATTATCCTAGTATCTTTTACCTCCCTTTTTTTCTTCTTCTTCTTCTCATGTTTTTCATAGTTTTAATATGCTCTAATCTTGCAAAATTCCTGCCCATAAAAATAAACGGAAGGGAATGGTTTTCCTCCCTTACCACCTAGTCTTCTACTCAGGGATGACTTTTCAACATAATGTCCTTCCCATTTCCCTTCCCCACCTGTTAATCCCTTAACAGCACTCCAGAGTCCAAACTTCTTGGGTAAAATGTCAGGGCACAAAGATGTGGGATATGGTTTCAGAGTTTTCTTTGCATAGTGAATATCTTCCAAGCCCCTGCCAAATCCTCTTTTGGAGTGTGCCACCAGCCATAGGAATATTCAATTTTTAAGGAGTACTTGCAAATTCCAAGCCAAGTACCAACCCCGTATCTATATTTGGAGAAAAGAGAGATATGGGGCTGGCTCCTGACTTGGAAGTTGCAAGAACTCCTTAAAACTTGAATATTCCTGTGGCTAAAGGAAGGATGAGCTAGCCCCCTATGTCTCTTTACTCCAAATAAGGGAATGCTGCCAAATATATATTCCTGTGGCTGGTTCACTTGGGAGAAGCATTTTTGAATATCCAATCAATAATATGTACATAGCTTTTATGTAAAAAAAGTATGTCGCACATGTAGCTGTCATAGATTCACAGCTGCGTAGGAAAGTAGCATAAGCAAAAGCACAGAGAAAGATAAGGCATTATGCCTGACCATAAACACAATATTAAGAAACATTTGGCAATGGGCACCAATCCAACATCTGATGGAGGATCATCACAATCATTTGGGGTTGACCCTCAACCAGTAGCAGGTGGCTCATCCTTGAACATGATTGGATTCCAGGTTCCATTGGTTGGCCTAGGAGGTTTGGTTACTTAGGAAATGACCAAATCCAATGTTGTAAATTGGTCAACTGTGTCTGAGGAGGAGGAGACCAACTGTGTCTGCATTCCTTCCTTTTAGAAGCATGTGTACGAACCCTGTGGTGAGACTGAGGCCTATCATCACCATGCCATGACTGTGCTAACTGGTTGGTGAAGTGCCAGGTGGTTTCTTGCTCATGTTGTAGGGGGCCTCACTTAAAACTCTACTAATGGCTTCAGATGGGTCATCTCCATATATGTGCATTGCAATTTGCAAGGAGAAGCTCACACAAATCAAAATCTGTCATACCATGTGAAAGATTGGGGAGGTTCTTTCTTGTTAAGATAACTTCGTTGCTTTCCTTCCACAGAAAGAAAAGATTTTCAAAACAAACAAGTATCCAAGCATATTGGAACTCTATCACCCAATGAATACAATCTCCTAACAAGGTAGCTTTCCAAGAGATGGAATCTGAGAGGAATTGGTCAGTGAGTCTTCCCAGGTCCATGCAGACTTGGCTATTATGTTTATATTCGACTAATTTTCACAAATCCCAAATCGCCAATTATTTTTTAGCAGGGTTAGGAATTGCCGATTCATTCACATTAGAGGCATTGCATATTGTTATTCGTGGGTTTTCAAGACTAGTCTGGATGTCATATTTTCTTGTTTTCCATAATTTGTAAATGATGGAAGCAAGCTCAAAATTTTGTGAAATTAAAATAATTTTAACATACAGGGCACAAAGATGTGGGATATGGTTTCAAAGTTTTCTTTGCATAGTGAATATCTTCCAAGCCCCTGCCAACTCCTCTTTTGGAGTGTGCCACCAGCCACAGGAATATTCAAGTTTTAAGGAGTGCTTGCAACTTCCAAGTCAGGTACCAACCCCGTATCTATATTTGGAGCAAAGAGAGATACGGGGTTGGCTCTTGACTTGGAAGTTGCAAGCACTCCTTAAAACTTGAATATTCCTGTGGCTGAAGGAAGGACGAGATGGCCCCCTATCTCTCTTTGCTCCAAATAAGGGAGTGTCAAAAGAAGCCGCAAAAGTGATACGGGAGTGTCAATACTACTATGTGACAAGAAATACATATAAAAGTAGTAACTTGAAAGGGATAATCCCATACAAATTCTTCTATTTCCAGCTCTACAGAATTTTATTTTGGAGCAGCTATAGATATAGGCTGAGTCACATGATTCGGTGAATTTGAACCTTGAGGTTCGAAATTCGCCGAATATCATGGAAAAAAAAAATTTTGAATCACATTCGACGAATCTGAAGATCGAATTTCAAGTCAAATTTCAAGATCAAATTTCAAGTCGAATTCGAATTTCTTCCGAATTCGAATTTCAACACGAATTTAATGCCGCATTTGATAAAAAAATCGAAACAAAATCGCCAGCGGTCACAAAGGTTCCCAAAACTGTCAGGCAGGCTCCACATTCACACACGCTGTCCAAACTCGTGCCGCTGTCCAAAACTCACGCCGCGGCACACTTTCCTCTCTTTTCTATATGCAACTTGCAAGCACAGGTGACATGATGACGAAGGGTTTTATGTTTTCATGGTTTCTTGCTCTGTACCTGAAACACCTCGCTTGACCTCGGCATACCTTTAGGCTTCCAGATCGAGACTCGAGATTGAGACAATGAGGCAGCCTCGATGACATCAACTCACACTGCACAGCCGATTCACAAGTGCACACTCTACACCACAACGGCACAGCCTACAGGCTACAGGTATGATCATGATTCATGATGGTATATTAAATAATATGCTTCTTTGATGGTGGTTTTCATGTAGATTCATTGATATTTGTTACTGACTGTTTTTGTCTTCCACACTGGATGCTAACAAGGGTCAATCGCGATTCGCTTTTGTGAATCTTCTATTCTTTATGACAATGAAAACTCATTGCTGTCATTCAACTCAGATTTTCATTTTTCTCCTTTGCAAAATACTATGGATCTTCTATTCTTTATCATAGTGAATTATATGTCACAGGTCCCATTCAATGTCCTTCTGTAGGGCTCTTTGTGATTATGTCACGTTCTTGGTTTCTTTGTATGCTCTTAATGTAAGGATCTAATCAATGGAATTGATGCTCGATTGAGATTGCTTCAAGTCTCTACCTGCCGACTCCCGAGTCTGATAATTGATTTATATTGGTATCCATCCACCTTTAGGTTTTTCTTTACATACCACTGACTAAGCTCAAGGAAGTGAGGAGATCGGGCATTGGCATTCCAAATGGAACTTGTTAGAAGCACAAGACACAGATTCTAGACTGGCAAGAGGAGAAACACATTTGTTTGCAAGCCAACTATTCCCACTCTGTCTGCTCTGTTGGGATGATATACTGGGATTTGTTGAAGAACAAGGGATCATAACCTAGGTCGATAGGAAGAACACAAACACATGGCAAAATGGATTTGTAAGGCTAAGACTATGCGAGCAACATTTGTCCATTTTCCTTCTTGCTCTACTTCTTTGTTTTGTCTCGATGATACTACAAGTGGTACTGCAAGGAGTGGTTATTCACTTCCTTCTTCTCTTATTAAGATTATAGGATTAAAAGGAGGGAAAGGAGTTACCATATAGGTTTCTCCTCCTTTATTCAATCCCCATTTATTTCCTTCATGAATCCTTTTCTCTACTAGATTTTCTTCATAGGATATTGTTTTTTCACTTTCAAACATGTTAACTTGGGTAACTTGGATAGCCTTTTATAGCTTATACCACTCATAGAAGGATATCCATTTGTCTTGGAATAACATGCACTCCTTCCATCTCTTATCTAAATTCTTTTTCTCTTCTAGGAAATGGCTTTCTTTGAATACTTTTGAATATTCATGAGTAAATATCATGTTCTTAATAAATAGGTTAGTAGGACCATAAGGAGGCACTAGTACATTTCGATCCAAAATCCGACGGTTTTTTTCGACGGCGCGTGGATTTATTCTTTTAACCATGCCAAAAATCAGAAAGATAAAAAAAGAATTTGAAAGATAAATTTTTTTTTTGAAATGGTGGGGATAAGTGTCGCTTAAGCGACGGCCAGGATTCCAAGTGTCGCTTAAGTGATGGATATCCTCCTAAGCGTCGCTTAAGCGATGGCGCTTAATTTGCTTAATCATTTAAAAATTTGTCTTAATTGGTTAATTATTTAAAATGGAAAGCGTCGTCGCTTAGGTTCATTATCCCACACACATTAAAATGGAAAGCCTAGGTTCATTTTCCTACACACATTCATATAAATAGATGTACGGCTAGGTTCATTATCTCACACACTGAGTCTCGCACTTATCTCTTGGACAAGAAGTGCAAAATTCCTAAGGGTTTTTTTTTGGTGTTGCTCTTTTGTGGGGATCTTCCCAATTGGTCTTGGATTTTGGCGTTGCTCTTTTGTGGGGATCTTCCCACTTGGTCTTGGATTTTGGCGTTGCTATTTTGTGGGGATCTTCCCACTTGGTCTTGGATTTTGGCGTTGCTCTTTTGTGGGGATCTTCCCACTTGGTCTTGGCCGATTTTGGCCTTGCTCTTTTTTGGGGATCTTCCCACTTGGTCTTGGCCGATTTTGGTCTTGCTCTTTGGATTTGGTTCTAACCCTTGTGGAAAAGAAGACTCATCATATACTTGGGTTTGATCGTACTTTGTTCTTAGGGTTTGAGTAATAAAATGTCATGTAACAATGATGTTACGGGTCATCAAGATCCGGCAGAACAAAATCGACAATTGCTTGCCAGGTTGTGGGAGGGAGTGGAAAGAAGGGGTGATGGAAAATGTTATTGTCCTTGCAGTCGATGTAGGGGATTTAATACGAGAAGGTTACTGATCAAAAAAGCTAAAAGACATTGTAGAGAACATGGACATGTTGAGGGGGGGCATGAATATCATCCATTGGTAAGTCAATATAATTCATGATTATATATCATTCGGTCTTTATATTGATAGTTTTTGTAATTGTATATTGTATCATTTTTATTTTGGTTACTTAATCGACATGACTAACGTTCGTTGTTTGATGTTTTAATTGTAATTATAAAGCAAGGGCCTCCTAGGGCTGTTCCGAACATGGAGAATGTGGTAATTACGTAGGAACAACTAGTGCAGGAGGAACGTCAATATGCAGGTCCTGCGAATACTGATCATGATTAGGTTAATGATGACATGGAATTAGACGATGATCATGATGATAACATAATTGAGGATGATGGTGCAAATGCATTAATCAATGATGCATTTAATGTTAGAATGGACGATGATCAACCTCATGCACCGCCAATTGATGACTTTGAAGATCTTCATGATTTACCTACACTTGAGAAGGCAGACGAACCACTTTTTGAAGGCTCCCGCATAAGTGTTCTCTCTGCTGTGTTGCTGATAATGAACTTGAAGGTTAAGCATGGTTTTTCAAACACAGCCATCACGCTGGTGTTAAGGTACGTATGTGATTATATGTTTCATCGATTGCATATATATGCTTTGATTTATGTTGCTATAATATTTGTATTGTTATACGTACTTCATGATAAAAATAAATAAGGATGTATTTGTTGTCGTTAATATTATGCTCTTCAAATATTTATATTAACCATTTTTAAAAAATTTGTTGTTACAGTTTGATAGGCGAGTATTTGTTACCGCCATCAAATAAATTACCTTGCACATACCGGGATTTAAAAAATATCATGAACTATGTTGGAATGGACTATCAAGCAATTGATGCATGTCCTAATGATCATATTTTATATTATAATCAGTATGAGTTTGCAACAGAATGCCCTATATGTCATAGCAGTAGATACTGAATAGATCAAGTAACCAAAAAGGTGTCTCATAAGGTTCTTCGTTATATTCCCATTATTCCACGCTTGCAACGACTGTTTAGGTGCAAAAACATAGCACAATTTATGGATTACCATGCACGGAATAGAAGTGGAGTGATATTCTTCGAATGCCCGCAGATGGTTCTGCATTTAGAAACATAGAGGAAAAATGGCCACAGTTTAAAGAATAACCTCATAATGCTAGACTTTCTTTGGCAGTGGATGGTGTCAATCCATTTAGAGAGTTGAGATCTACTTGCTCGGTTTGGCCTGTTTTTGTCATCAACCATAACATTCCTCCATGGATGTCATAAAAGAGGGAGCATATAATGTTGTCAATGATTGTTCCAGGTATAATTTGTACTTTAGAACAATGTTTTTTTAATGCATTAGTATTTAATTTGTCATGAATATCAATATTTTTGCATATTCATGTCATATATATATTTCATTTACTTATATGTATTGTATTTGTTGTTTTCTTTTAGGTAAGTACATAGTTAAAGATATGAATGTATATATC
>LPNX010399594.1:0-15829 GCA_001517045.1 Pseudotsuga menziesii | reverse complement strand
ATATATATATATATATATATATATATATATATATATATGAATCTTAGATATTTGTCTACATATGCCTCCTTCATTTACACCTACCAAAGGATCAAGGTTCTTACTGCTTCAATATCATTTAAATAATTGAGTTTTGTTTATAAAAAAAATTAATTTAGAAACAAAAAACTAATTACATTATGCTTTATGGATGAGAAAGTTGTAGTATTTCTCCTGGGCTGACCTCCTGCAAAACAATAGGAAATTACATTAATGAAATAATAAAATAATAAAAACCCTTTATATGATATAAAATCTGCCATCAAACTGCAATGTTCAGAGCTATTGAAATGGAGATAGGAGCTATTAAATCAACACCAGAGCAACTAGCATCAGAAACCATACCAAGGAGGAAATGTAGTGAATGCATTTAAGAGGGAAATAATAGTATATATTAAAATAATGGTATATATTATTGGAATTGTTTCTAATTTTATAATATAATGTTTCTAATTTATTTTTAGTTTTTGTTATTTTATTTTATGATGTTTCTTTTTTAAATATTAACATGTTTTTAAAATTATATTTATTATTGAAATTGTTTCTAATTTTTAAGATAGTGTTTCTACTTTGTTTATATGATGTTTCTTTTTACTAGTGTTTGTTGCATTGTTTAACAATTTTTAAATTATGTTTAGTATTTTTAGTTTTTGTTATTTTATTTTATGATGTTTCTTTTTTAAATATTAACATGTGTTTTATATTATATTTATTATTTTTAGTTTTTCTTATTTTGTTTTATGATGTTTCTTTTTTAAATGTTTAGTAAGTAGGGAATTGAATAATTACTTTGTTTTATTTTTTTTCTAAATTTATAATTTGTTTTTAATTTTAATATTTAATTTGTAGTTTAAAATAGATTTTGGTTTAGAGTCTACGTATACAATAATATTAATGTTTTTTATATTAAGATAAAAAAAAATTAAAACATGTGATTTTAAATTATCTATATATTTTGGCTTGTGATATTTTTAGATGTATTAAGTGTTTCATAAGTTCTATTCTTTTTTGAAAATATTGATTTATTGCTAACTATTGTTATATAATTTGTTTTTAGTGTTGTTTTAGTTTTCACTCTTTTTTTAATGTTTCTTTTAGGATTATTTGGTATAGAAATGAAGTGTTATTGTGTGCTGATTTTATGTATTTAATTATCATAACAATTTTAATATGACTATATATATTAAATATTGAATCTACTATAATAAATAAATAGTTAAAAATTAGTTGAGTGGGTTAGCTTAGTTGGTTGGAGATTATGTGGCCAAGATGTTAGTAGGTCGAGGTCAATGCTTGAATTCTCTATCCCTTCCGGGGACAAGTTCCCAAAACTGGTGCTTACAGGGTGAGGTTCCTTTGGGTGGGCTCCTTGAAATTATTCCACGAATTTATGGTGCAACAAACCACATAAAAAAAAATAATAATAAAATAAAATAGTAAAATGGTAATTATCAAAGGTATCAACAAAATTTATGTAATAAATTATTGATCCACATACGTATGAAACTCAATAATCGAACTTAGAATAAACAAAATGAATATAAGAATAAAAAATACTAGCCTATATTCGATGAAGGCTTCATAACATTTTGATATGATTACATGCATGTCCACATTTGACAAGTCAAAAGGCTAACCATTATTTAATAATATACCTAACTAATTAACTAATCTAATTTGATAATGGGGTGTGAACCAAATCCAAACACCATATTGTGATGGATGGGCCTCCCATTCATACCAATTCCTCCTAATTGAAGGGGAAAGGATCCCTTCTTTCTTCCTCTCAGGTGAAATGTGAGAAAACTAAAACCAATTCTAAAATGACAGTTGTTGAGTTGTGCTGCAAAATAATGAATACATTGAAGAGTGTGTTGGTTCAAACTAAAGCGGGTGACTACATAGACTAAGGTGGGAGGGTGTGCCTCCAAAGGAAGTTGAACTAAGCAAGTGCCTACATCAACCAGGGTGGGAGGGCATGTCTCCAAATGAACCCAATGTAGATGTTGTCATGAAGATTTGTTGAGCTGAGCAGGTGCCTACACAGAACAGGGTGGGAAGGAACACCTCCAAATGAACCCAATATGGATGTTGTTATGAGGTGTTGAGAAAAAGTAGGAAGTAGGGCACAATTCCTCGCACTAACCCTGGCTCAATATGGTGCTAATCTTGGTGCTATTCTGGATGTTTTTTTGGAGGCTATTCTGGGTGTTATATGGGATGCTATTTTGGACGTTAATTGGGATGCTAATTAGCATTCAAAATAGCATCAAATTTTAAAAAGGGACACTAATAACGCCATTAAAAGTTCCATCCTGTTTAAAAGCATCCACTTTTAACAAAAAATGATGAAAAATACACTAAAAGTGATAGTGGACACTAAAAAGGACGTTAAAAGAGACGCTAATCACAGGGTTTTGTTGTAGTGTTATATATGATTGTAAACATTATTTATTGTTTCATCATCTAGTCACAAGATTTACATGAAAATACAAGAGGAGATGGTTATAATGTTGAATGAGAAGAGTTGGGATGATGTCAAATGCAACTATCTAGAATCAAGCTCAATAGAAACCTTAAAAAAAATGTGTTTCATTCAGGAAGGTATGTTGATCTATGATACATCTTGAATTATTTATTTGGTAATTCAATTCATTTCTATTTTATTACTTATAGAGAAAAATTTCATTTGAACATGCCAAAGAGGGGTACACATGGAGTACCAAAGTCCTTCAAAATTCATATCCAAAGAGCCAAAATAGAATGACAAAGGAGACAAAATATTGCAAATGCTGAACTTGATGATACACTTGATCATTTATCTAGAATGGGCTTGACACTATGAAATATAAATTCATTTTAGGTGACTATGCAAACATTGCAAAAAATGTTCCTAAAAAGGAGTGCACCCTAGTTATTGCAGGAATCCCTGATGGATACAATATCTGAAACACTACTTATGACTGTGATCCTTATACCTACCAATCAATCAATAAACTGGTTTCAGGATTTCTAGATGTCACAACATCACCACTATGGAGATTCATTGTTTTCCATTCTAACACACAATTAGGGGGGTTGTTGAAATCCTTCATGGGTAAAGAAAAGATAAGGAAGAAACTTTATTGGTAATATATTTGCACTATATTATCAAGTTATTGAAATATAAATCAATTATATTTATTGATAAGTTAATTAATTTTTTGTTTTGTTACAGGAAAAAGCCTAATATTCGTAGCTCCAGCAGTGATCCATTTCTGAATGATATTGAAAACATACATCTTGCAACTTGGACAAAATATGAGACTTATGAATCTCTTTTAATCAATAAAAAGAGTGAAGGAAAATATAGTCAGATGTTGACTTATAACGTTGTGGTTAAAAAACTAACATATGAAGAAAGGGATTTGAAAGGGGTGACTATAAACATCTATCAAAAGCCACAAGTGTTGATTAATTATTGCATAAATACATTTTAAAGAGAAAGATATTGGGTCTTACATTTGTTCTCGAGTTTAGGTAAATTTTCAAATATTACATATGGAAACATTTTTCAAGTTTTATTGTTTTTTTGTTCTTCATTAAAAAAAAATTAAGTATGCTTCTTTATGTTATTTGACTTAATTATTTTTTGTTTTTGATGATTAGGTACAACAATAGAATGCTCCTTACAGAAAGGAAGAAATTGCATATTCATTTATAATGATTCACTACAATGCAATTACATCAGGTAAAGAATCCATGCTATTCAAGTTCTTCCAAATGAATTGCATGAAGTTGGTTTGAATAAAGGAGAGTTTAGTGAAACACTTGTGGAAAAGATGTCAAAAGAGCCTCAACCCCCATTAGAAGGGATGTTTGGAAAGGAGAAATTTGGGCATCTTGAAGACATAGAAGACCCAATGGAAGAGGACATTGATGTCCCTGAGGAAATCCAACCTCCAGAAAATTCCAATTCCGATGAAGAATTTGTCCTACATGATATTGTTGATTAGTTTCATGTCTTAAAGAAAATGTTAAATTTGACAAACTTTTTGATAAGACATATTAGTATTGTTTTGACTTTCAGACTTTATTTTAGAAACAAAATTTCTATATATACATTTTTGTAATATGTTATTTACAAATACATGGTATAGTTTTTCTTGAATTTATGTGAGTCGTAACTTTTTGGAAAATAGTGTGAAATAGTATCATTTTTATACAAAAAAAAATATGAAAATACATTAAAAATGGTTTTAAATGTCTTTATTTTTTGGAATTTCTTACAACTTTGTCAAAAAAAAAGTCTTATTTTGTCTATAAAAATGTTGTATTTTAAAGAAAAATTTGCAAAATGTATATGTTTTCCAATATAACTTGCTTCTAAATGTATGTTACTTTGTTAAATTTCTAAAAAGCACACTTTAAAATAGAAATTAATAATATTTTACGATAAAGATGATTCAAAGGCCCAAACAATGTCTTAAAATGAAAATGTGTGATACTGGTATCAACCCTTTTTTAAATGGAGATAAAAATAGCTACTAAAATTATGAGAGAGAAAAATGAGAACTGTGTCAAGTTCTCATTTCATAGTATAAGTGGTTTGTTATATAAACAATCTATAGAGGCATAACACACAATCCCATTATCATGCAAAGATATCACTCACATATGCACACTATACAACACACAACTTCTTCAAAAATTGATAGCACACAACTCAAATTGTCCACCATGTAGCCAATAATGAGATCCACAAAAACAACACGCATTTGCAGTAATCCTCTCATTTAAATCATGACATGGTAAGGATTTATATATCCTTTTAGTAAATTATAGGCAAGTACCATAACGAACTCATTATGAGTGATGCAAAAGTCCTTCTTGTTCAAAGCCATATTGTACCTTTGGTTTAAATCCTACCATTTCCATCTGTGCATACTGTGAACAAGCAATTCCAGAAAACACAAGAACCCATGCCCATGTAATTGTTCAACTTGCAAATAGGTTACAGTGTAGGAAAGATCTCAAATCAAAGATTAAATAATAGTATAAATGATAGACACCATATTTATAATCCTAACTATTCTCTTATCTTCATTTATCTAAAGCATTCAACAATTATGCTTTATACTGGCTATAGGTTAGGCATCGCATGTGAGAACACAAATATGAACATATAACTACGAAAAATCAAATCAAATACCAATACAAATTTTAGATGTGCAATGCATACTAATGGTGTGATCATGGGTCATGTGCTAGGACTAGGATTTTCATCAATATTTGGCTCTAAAAATTCTACTTATCCATGCTCCATGCAGGTCAATTGGTTTCACAAAAAAATTGACTATCAAATGTAGGTGTCAAAGAGGCACCCGACACTGAGATGGAAGAAGCAAAAGGAGAGGGATTTTATACTGTAGTGCCAAAAGCACCAATTGATGTATGTGCCTCTAAAAAAAATAAACATCCTAGTCCTTTTGAGGACAAGGGACTTTCCCGAGACATGAGGGGAAGGGCTCTCCCACTTCTAAACTCGTCTACTAATGTTCACTCACCCGGGGGACCTGAAGGTATGGGGAACTATAGTACTTAGAGGTCTATGCACCAAATGGAATATGTTCTTAAATGATGGTATGTGAACTCGTGCAAATTATATGTGTACTCATAAATGCCTATTACACATATATATGAACCAACACCTTACTTGTTATTAATTGGATTTTGGGAAAATTCAGAAGTCATAATCTACATCTTGCACAGCTACTGTGTGAGGTAATCAGACTTAATGAATTTTTTGAGCAGGCTGATTATCATCATATTTATAGGGAAAGGAATACATTGGCTGATAAACTTGCTAATGATGGTGGGAAAAAATAGTTTGGGCATTGGATTATTAGTGAGTATAATGGGACTGGAAGACAGGATACTTTTCAGGTATTCTAAGCACTTTGTTTTGGGGAAGATTTTGGGTTTCTGATGATGATATTTAGTCCCAAACTTATGGAAACTCTTGTTTTTTACCTGCTTTTTTACATATTTGGCTAATATAGCTTGGATATTTTGACTATCAGTGGGTACTGTTTTTATATAGGTCCTTGAAGCTTATTGTCCAGCACTGACAATGCTAATTAAGACTTTATGGACATCTCCCAGTCTGAAGACTATAACTTTCTGGATAGTCTGAAAAGATGAAGAAGATCAAGTTGTGAACAACAGTCGTGGTTTTAACATTTTTACATTTTTGTGATATACATACTTTGTATTAAGACATATATCTTTTTTGAAGTATGGAAGGGGTTATTAATCAGGATGTAAAAGATATTTTTTTGATAGATTATGATGCTGGGTTTTTATACCATGCATGCTGTAATTGTTTTTTTTGTGTAAACATTGGGTATGAAGCTGGGTTATTATAACACTTTGCAGTTATAGCTTTTTGGGTTGTACATTTGGGTATGATGTTTTTAAGAACACATATGTTGTTTTAGCATTTGAGCTGAACATATGGGATTAATGATCAATTATCAAATATTGATAGTGGACCATCATCACAATGTATTTTGTATATATATATATAAAATATGAATTTTTTCTTTGGAAAAAAAAATGAACCAACACAAAATTGTTTATTTAAATAATTAGTATTAAAGATTATCGATGTGTTTTTGCTATATATATTGCATCATCAAACCCACAAATATATTTGATTACAAATTAAATCTAAAAAAGTGTGCTTTCAAAAAAGAGCATTGATGCATTCGTATTTAAATTGTGCATTGATAATCGTAAAATCCTTTAAAAAAATTCGATAGGGACAAGTTTTGGGATATATTTTGGGATCCGATGAAATAAGTGGTCCAATTGCAATCGATTCTCAATGCCCCATATATAAATACACAAAGATATTAAACATTTATTTTCTAGAAAAAAAACTCATTGTGAAATAGTATAAAGATTAAAATCTTAATGCTAAAGCTTGCAGCCACATAAAACATAAATGAAGCAAACAAGAAATCTAGGGTTTCAATCATTGAAGGAAACTATGATAACTTTTTATTTTCCTCCGAATATTTTTTAAATATTAATAATATATAAATAACTAATTATTTTTTTAAAACAATTAGAGAAAAATTGAGATGAATAGTAAGAAGTGACATACCTAAAATTTCTCCTCTACAAAGTTGTATGTGACCTATAATCCCTTACAAATTTGTTTTTTTTTAATCTTCCCACCCCAAAAACTTCCTTGATAAATCTTTGTTGCACAAGTATGCCCTCAAATTGTGGTTAGAGTTCTATTATAAAGTCACTTTTAGAAAATGAGATTCATGCTCGTTTTTTTTTGAAAATTTTAGTTCATTAATGAGAACACTTAAATTGTTATTTTTAGTTTTATTTCATTTTGGTGAACCTTTAAGAGTAATATGCATTGGTGCATTTACATTGATAAGTTAGAGGGTTGTTTAGAAGAAGTAGGTTGTGCTGGTACGATCTTAGCTGGAATAGTCATCATCCTTCTTCTTTATGCTGACGATATTGTCCTTATGGCAAGGTGTTCTTCTGATCTTGATAAGCAGCTTCGACTCCTCAAAGATTTATGCTCTAACATGGGTATGACTGTTAACACTAACAAAACTAAAGTTATGATTATCAAATCCAAGAATGATACATACGCTAATTTTATGTATGACAATAGCAACTTGGAGGAAGTTTCTTCTTACAAGTACCTAGGAATTGATATTCATCACAAGCTCAACTGGAACTATAGCATTAAGAAAAGGATTAACGGAGGGTGGAAAGCTTACTTTGGTCTTGAAAATAAATGTAAAGCTGCAAACCTCATGATGTGGGATAAAAAGAAGCTCCTTTTTGAAAATCTAGTCACTCCTGTCATCTTGTATGGGTGTGAGGTTTGGGGTTGCAGCATCTCTAGAGAATCCTGGAGAAAGATCGAGCAAATCCAGAAGTGTTTTATAACTTATAACCTCAAAATAAAAAACAATACACCCTATCCTATTCTCCTTATAGAAGTGGGTATTTCCCCCATCGAGAGCCTAGCTATGACTAGACTCCTGTTATACAAGAACTAAATCAATAACATGGGAGACCATAGACTCCCTAAGATAGCTTTAAACTCCAGCCAAAACCACTTAAGGCTAAAGCATGGGTGGTATAAAGATACCAAGTCTTGGTTAAATCACTGGGAGATTGATGAAAATGTTGCTTTGCAGAATATTAATAACATTAAAAATATTATTTCTTCTAAGTTTAAAGAAAAATTGTGGTGTGAGAAAGATCTCGAGGCTAAAAGAAAATTAAGATATTATAAGGAGGTCATCAACCCTACTCTAGAAGATCAAAAGTATCTCTCTGTTTTGATCAGTACTAAGGAAAAAATTAACATAGCTAAGATAAGAACGAACTCGCATGAGCTCCATAGTGAAACTGGTCGTTGGACAATCCCTAAAACACCATGGGTAGAAAGGATCTTCCACCTTTGTGAGAGTAAAAACATTGAATATGAAAATCACTTCCTCTTAGAGTGCCCTGCGTACACCCACATTAGATCCCAGTTTCATAATCTTTATTGCAATACTGACTTTCCTAGCCTTTTCAGCCTGTCAAAATTATAGTAAGCTCGGGACGCTTCTTTCCAAGCTCTTTGAGCATAGAAATATAACTTTAAAGCAAACTAATTAATTATCTTATTTAGGTCCGATAGACCAAAGGTTGGTCTCAGGGGGCGTTAACCATCATCATCATCATCATCAATATTTTAAAAAAACCCACCACTTCAATACAAATAGAAAAATACAAATGTAAATATTTGATATTTGATATTGAAGTTTTGCTTATATTTTTTTTCAAAGTTGTCATGGATGATATCTCCATCTGCTTATCATAATTTAATTCACTAGTGTGGTAATATGTATTAACACACTGGTTGCATAAAAAATCCTATGGATGTCTGTTTGAAGTTAAAATGTTCTACATTCATCCATAATTTTATTTTGATAATTTAGAGAGAGAAATTAAAATAATCAACAGGATGCGAATTCTCCTTAAACTTGAACCATATACTTAAAGATTTGTTTTAAAAGGATATTTGAAGTTAAATTGTTAAATGCCTCTTAAATTTTATTTTAATAATCTAGACACGTATTGACAGTTGATTTGGCTCAAATGTAGGAAGAGAAAATTATAATATTAAATGGACATTTCTTCATATTCCAACCCATTCCATATTGTTCATAGTTCATCAAGGTTGCAAGTATCCTTAGTAAGAATAATATTATGATTGTGTTCAAACTTCACTATACCATAAGAAAACTAATGAAGTTAGTGAAGGATAGCATTGATCCAAAACAAGGAAAATGGTTTTAAAAGGTTTCTTGATCCCATGAGAAATGTTAAATTGTGGAAATAGGTAAGTCTTTTCAAGTCAAGGTGAAGGAGAAAAATGAAAACATACACAACAAAGGAACTCAATCCTCAACCTTATCTGATCACTCAGTTAAAACATGCCACCATATTGATATTGAGGGAATTAAGGTTGTGGCTAAATAGGGTCATTATTATAAACATTGAGTAAGAGAGGCTCTTGAACTTTATCAAGCACCCCAATAATATTAACAGAGATCGAGGCATGATGTGAGCGGAAGTTGGATTCCTCTAATCTACCAACAAAGGGATAGACTTTAATAAAGTTAGCCAGAATTGGACCAATCCATCTATGGTACATGATAATTAATATTTAATTCATTAATCAATGTCTTTCTCAACCTTGACTGAGTGTCTTGAAGATGAATCATGTTTATAGGTTCAAAAATTTGGTAGAATGTCAAGCAATGCATATCATTCGGAAAAAATCTCAATACCACAAGCAACTAGTAGGGGAAAATGGAGAACCTTTTACCCCACCAATTATAACATTCCATATTCCAATCACCATCCTAGGTTAATAGTACTTCATCGTCATATGGATCTCTTATATGGAATTGTTGTGGGTAAAATAACCACAAGGGTGGAAAACCTTCCTGCAATGAGAGATATCCTCTAGGTTGAAACAATGACCCAGTATTGTGATTACGAGTTAGTAACTAAAACCACAAATGGTCAAGCAAACTCTTCACTAGAAATAATGAAAAATAACAAGGAAAAAAGGGAATAAAATGGGTAAGTTATAAACAAAACAAAATGGAACAAGTGTGCCAAACCAAGTTTTTATTGCCCAAGGTCCAATTAAATAAAATGGTGATCCAAATGGAGATCAAAACAATTGTCAATTTTGGCAGTTTCCTAGTTATTTTTCTATGGTTTTTTGGGTCCCAAAATTTCAGGTCCTTTTTGAAGCCCTCAACGACGTTTTTTGGTGATTTGGGGGGGGGGGAGGGGAATGATTGCCAACGTTTATCGAGCACCAAATAGAAAATCGTATGCAAAACCTATGACCCCGGGAAGTTGATTGTTCAACTAATCACCTTGGGGCTGCAAATTTTGTGATGACTTGTCTTCTAGGGTTATGTTTTGGACCTTAGGGTTCTCTCCCTCATGCTTATTATAAATAGGACCCTTTTGCCTAATTTTGTATCCATATTGGGCATGAATAAGCATAACATCCACATCTCTTCTTAGAGATAGCTACCACCATTCTAGTTGTTGTATTTACAATCTGTTCTATTTCCGTCATTTAATAGAATTTGTCTATTGTATCTCTATTTTCATTGCAATATGTCTGTGTTTACAATGCTATATATGTTATTTCATTTAATTCTCGCATACATCTAGATCAGTGGTATCTGAGCAATATTCTATTTGATTGTCTCTCGGCGCATGTCCCCGACGAGGTTAGGGTACAAAGAGTTGGGTCTTGAACTAGTTTCACTTAGGGAAGACCACTCATCTTGCCACCCCAATTGGCCTCCCATGGCAGAAGAAAAGAGAGACAATGGAGCAGGAGATCTTATCAAGTCATTCATCGAGGAAGACCTTGCATGACAGAGGAATGAAATGATGGATAATTTCATTGAGATCCTTCTACAAATTCCAGCAGTGGTGAATGCACCTTCAACGAGCAGCCGCTTCAGAAATGCAACTCCCTTGAAGGTATAGGTTAACTTTGATATTCCTTTATTTGAATTCCAAATCGATGTCAATGCCCTAGATAAGTTGTTAAAGTTTCTAGAAGTGTATTTCTCTATCCACCATTTTTTCGATAGGGAAAATATTACCTTTTCTCCCCTCAAGGTCGTCCCCCATGTCAAAATTGGTGGGATACTTATTGTGAGAAAAAATCATCATGTGATTTTGGAATGTTCGAGTCTAATCTCACTTAGGAATCATTCATAGATCTTATTAAGGAACAGTATTACCCTGTGGTAAAATATGATGACCAGTACACCAAATGGACCATTCTATGTTAAGAGAGGGACTAAACAATGTTAGAGTACACCAATAAATTTCATACCTTATGCACAAAGCTGGGTATCAAGGAATTCGAGAGACACCTGGTACTAAAATATTGCAATGGCCTACATGGGTACATCCAAACCGATATGGAATTCCTAGACATCTCTTCACTTGGACCTGCCTATCGGTATGTTTTCAAAATCGAGGAGAAGTTTCAGCAAAATAACAAGTAAGAATTTGGACCTATGAACCCACCGTAGAAGCAAGGCAAGGGAAACCATGGCCCATAGAACATAGGATAATGAAAGGACAAACAATTCCCATCACAAGCAAAGAAGGGGAATGGAAAGATAAAGAAGGACACCAGGAAGTGGTACAAGTTCCATAAAATCCCCTGGCACAACACCGATGAATGCCACTCAAATCAGTCATTAGTGGCCAAGATCAAATCTTCATAATCATATCTTGATTCTGATTCAGAAGCCAATGTCATAGTAATAGACCATGGGAAGCAAATCATTGATGCATAACCCAGTGTCACTATTGCTACCACACATATATAACTAGAGGAGATTGAAGAGTCAGACACATAAGAGTGCCTCTTCCACTCGCAAATGTGGGTGGAGGGAATCCCACTACATTTTGTTGTTGACAACGGAATCCAAAAGAACCTAATCTTAGAATAAGTCATCAAGAGATTGGAGCTTTCGACAACACCACACCCATATCCATACAACATTGGTTGGGTAATCCAAGGACAAGGTATTCGCGTTAGTTAGCAATGTCTCCTACCATATGGCATCAATCCTTTCAAAGACGAGGTGTTGTGTGATGTGGCCCCACTTGAAGTCTGTGATGTTCATTAGGATATCCATATATGTGGAAGCATAATGCTATATATGAATCATGACCTTGTAGTGTCATTTTCACTTTGGGAGGACAAATCTATCAAATACCAGAGACCGTTTCACCTACCACAGTCTCGTAGGGCAGGAAGATAATCTCCCACATCGGGAAATTATCCCTCTTCACAATTTCCTCTGAAGGAGAAAATCATATCATAGATACCTACACAACCTCTACAAAAGGTGTCTATGCTCAACAAAAACAAAAACAAAACAAATTCATTATTTCCTCATCTATTCGAGTACCTCTACGATGCAAGGCCACGCATTCAAGGTGATCCTCCGGAAAGAAATCATCCAGACTAATTCAAACCAAGGAAAAGATAGCAACTAAAATTGTTGAATAGTTCTAGTGCATCCATCAACTACAATTACATCCATATGAAGATGTCAAAGAAAGGCATCATCTTCACTTCAGCAAATGCCGCACCAGGAGATCAACTCAACACACAGTTCGAGATATGATATGAGATTTGATGCAATGGATACCATTACTTCCTAAGGGGGGGAGGATTGATCCAAATGGAGATCGATGGCCACCTACCTATTCCACTGGGTCAAAACAAGTGTCCATTTTGGCAATTTCCTAGTTATTTTTCTACAGTTTTTCGGGTCCCAAACTTTCAGGGTCATTTTGAGGGCCTAAACGACATTTTTTGGCAATTTGGGGGACCAAATGGATTCCATTGGCATGCTTTAGGCCCCAATCTAATAATGTAAATCTCGAACAAGCCTTTCCAATGGGATATCAAGTGCCCAAATCAGAGATCGTATGCAAAATTTATGACCCAAAGAATTTGACTATTCAACTAACCACCTTGGGGCTGCAAACTTTATGACGATTCATATTTTGGGGTAATTTTTTGGACCTTATGGTTCTTTCCCTCATGATTATTATAAATTGGTCCCATTGGCCTCATTTTGTATTCTTCTTGGGAATGGATGAGCGTAGCAGCCACATCTCTTCTCAAAGATAGATACCACCATTATAGTTGTTGTATTTACAGTTTGTGTATTTTTGACATTAATAGAATATGTGTTTACTGTGTCTCTTTTTTCATTGCAATATGTATATGTTTACAATGTTATATATGTTCTTTCATTTCTTTCTCACATAAATATGGATCAAATGGTGTCACCTAGAAGGTGCAAGCTTCAATGGAATTCAACAATCTCCCTTATGGAGTTCCTTTTTTTTCACGCAATTGCAAGATAACTTGGATGGAACAATGGGGAAACACTTTCTTCTTAGAGGAATATAGCATAGGAGATTTGTGCATGCCAACTTGCGGTAGGAAGTAGATTGAAAGTTAAGCTCCCAATGTAATTCCAACAACATAACTTTTCTTTGACTTTCTTCTATCGAATGCATGCCCATGGATTCCTTTTATAGGTTAAATGGAGGCAAAGAAACATTTAGATCCAAATGTGAACACTCTTTCCTTTGAACCAGTTCTTGAAGTACATGGGCAGCTATTGAATACTCCCAAGAATGTGAAGAATCCTTGTTCAAATTATGGAGCCAATAGAGTCATTTTGAGTCTTCAATGTGCCATGGAAGTAAGTGTTCCCATCATTCTAAAATTCATGTGGGTTTCGAGAGAAATCCTGCATGAATATGCGTGGGTAACTGAGCAGGAAGGTCACACTAACTAGCATGGGTTCCGATGCTTTTAGTTGTGTGGTTTTCCGTACTGACTGGATTTGGAATTTTAGGGCTCAATCTGTATTTTGAATCTAATGAGGATGCATTCGGTGAGATACATGTTGTATGTTGGTGACTCATTTTTGCATGATTAGCCTAAATGTTGTATGTATGTGAAATTTAAGCATTAACAGATGCCCCGTGATGTATGAGGTTAAAATGGTAATGTAGGGATGATAATGCATCATCATTTCTTTTCTCTCCGTGTTCTAATAAGTTATCAATAATTTGTGGGTTAAAAGAGATACCCATAAGGGAAGGTTGTTGGTGATGACCATTGAAGTTGTAAAGAATCTAGGTGTTTTATATAAATGAGACAAACAAATCTATGCTCATGAAAATATGTCAGAATAGATTACAGTAATAGGGAGCCAAGGGTTCTACTATTTATACCACTACTATAAGGATGAAGGTGGATTTGATCCCTGTATGAGTAAATGAATATTGGAAATGATGTGATTGGTGTTGAAGAAGTGAAACAATTGATGATCATGAATATCCCACTAGGGTGGGGGAATTGAATACTAGTGCTACCATGAATATTAAATGTGAACATTGTTACCATCGAAACATACCACTTCCTCTGATGTCATGGACATGTCTTCATTAAGTAGAGGGGATACCATTAATTTAGGGAAGTTCAAGGTGATCCCTTATATTGATGAAAAGGGACCCTGAGGTACAAATGAAACTACTACAATTCTTACATTATGATTTTTTGATGTCGATGAGATCTAAATAATAAGATAAGATGAGGATCTTATCTTGAGAACCAAGATAATTTTGTAACCAACTAGGAAACTGACGAAAATGACACAATATTGGTTGATAAGCGTGGGGCTCATGAATTCCCTTGATTGTTGTTAACAGGGGTGAGTAACCGATCTAAACATTCTTCAATCAACGATGCGGCGTGTAATGAAGGGAAAATAGACTCCAAATTAAGGAATTTATTGGAGACACAATATTAATGAGGTAATAGTGAATGACAAAACTAACAACATTGGGGTTAGTTGCACTCAAATACATCAACCAAGGGTGACCAAGGGGGGATTCCATAAAAATAATAATTTAATGGGGTCCTCATGGTTTTGTGTAGATTGGGGGGCTATTTGTACATAAATAATTATTGGTGTGGTTCCCATAGTTGTGAGAGGGTTCGGGAACCGATGTAGATGGGTGGGATTCCCATGATTTTGAGTGAGTCGAGGAATCATTTTGATGATGATGTAACGGTTTTAGTAAAATGAGAAGACTTGTGCCCCATGAATCAATGGCATGTATAATGTTCCTGTGGGAACAACTAAGTGGAATTTGTATCTACAGGGGATGGATACCCCATTGGTGTCTTCTCAGGGGTTTATGATACGAAAAGGAATGTAGATAGTAGATTTATCATGAGGATAATGAGAGGTTATATGTGAGTCATAATCATAACATGTGCTAAAGAATCTGAATGGTGAGATGAGCATAATGCAAGTCTATATGATTTGGATTCAACTTAAAAAATTTGGTAATCAATCAAATTCGTCGGACTTATGGGGGTTCGACATCATGGGTTCCAAAACATGAAATGGGTTTTAATGATGTGAACACCCATGGGGGGACATGCTATTATTGATTATGGCATTGAGGGAATGCCATAATCAAGAATTAGGACCCTATGGTTATCAACGGGAATACTAGATAAGTGCAATGTAAACAAAGGGAGATTGCTAGCTATATGCCATGGTTGGGATGATATACCTATAGTCTAAGTTACCGGAAACCTCTAGGAAGG
>LPNX010399569.1:4000-29088 GCA_001517045.1 Pseudotsuga menziesii | reverse complement strand
TCTTGCTAGTATTAGTCTGTTTACCTTTGAATGGTTTATTATTGAACTAGCAGGGTTGGCATATAGGCATGATGAGTCTTTAAAAGTTTAAGGGTTTAACTTCAAATTGTTAAAGATATTTATTAACCACAACTGGATGTTTTTTTTTAAAGCGATTATAGTAGAGAGGAATTTAACCCTCCAACACTAGTATAAATTAATTGATTGTAGTATGCAATAAGGTTATAACCCCTTAAACTTCAAAATAATGAAAGTGGGAGTTGGTACATAAACTCTTTATCATTTTTTTTACACTATGCAGTAGCCAATTCAAGCAGGGCGTAAGTTTAGTAATTTTTGTACAATTTAAACTAGACCGTTGACTTTATAATTCTGCCATATTTACTATGCTTGTAAAGAAATATTTAAAGCATTTTACACTTGACGATTAGTATAAACATCAAAGAGTTTAATACTCAGTAAGAATATTAAATCATGCCTTCAAGAAGGAAACAGTTGTCGTCAATACTAGTAGAATCAAATCTCTTTCCATAACATCTTAAAAAGAAGAACAGTTTAATGCTTTACCTCGATAAGCTTGGAAAGTGACTAGCATGTATATTCTTCTACTGAATTAAATTTTGTGCGACGAATTTATATTGAATACTTTAGAATTTTGTTAAGTAGGACCCGAACCTCTTAGCTGTAAAATCTGTAAGAGAAGGAAAACTTCTGCGTTAGCTCGAAAGCTAAGTAAGCCCAGATTTTCATGACAGTTCCACCTTGTGGTCGCAAGAAGAAAACAAGTCAGTAAACTGAAAAGAAACTGTTCTATAAAGATAAACATAATAAAAAGATAATTCAGATAATGAATTCAGTAACATATAACTAATTAAAAAATTAGTGACTGCATTTATGAAATTTATCTGTATTTTGGAAATTTTAAATTTTTCAGAAAATTTGGGGTCTTGACATGTGGTATCAGAGCATGGTTCAAACACTAGGCCTTGATGCAGCCCAACTAGCTTCCATAGAATAGTAAAGTAAAATAATATACTAACATATATTATGTTTTATGTAAAGAATAGAAAAATTCTTTTTTCTGAAATTTAAAAGAACAGGTATGGAGAAGCTAGGAGGGTATGCTCAGGAGGAGTCTCCAGATACATAAACAAGACAATTGCCCAGAGAACCTATGTTAGAAGAGGTGATTGCCCACTTCTCAAAACTGTTACATACTGTAAAGGATTTGAAGACTGAAATGGAATCAGTCAAGAAGGAGAATGAGAGGATTTTGAAG
Organism: Pseudotsuga menziesii; assembly: GCA_001517045.1. Taxonomy (NCBI): domain Eukaryota; kingdom Viridiplantae; phylum Streptophyta; class Pinopsida; order Pinales; family Pinaceae; genus Pseudotsuga; species Pseudotsuga menziesii. The sequence goes on along the minus strand of LPNX010399569.1, from coordinate 27,809 downwards.
GCTCAGGAAGAGTTGAACCAAATTTTAATGGAAAAGTTCCAAACTAAAGGAAGGAGCAGAAGATCAGAATCTGAGGATGTTAGTCATCAAAAAATATATAAAAAGATGAAGTTAGAAAAAACTGAAAGTAGTTCATCATCTGAAGGGTTCGGTGAACGACAAAGTTACCATACTACTAGTGACAGTAGTGAGGCTGAGTTGTATGACAGAAAGAGGAAGTACAGACCATATGAGGAAATTTCAGGGGAGTTTAAAAAGATAAAGCCCCCAAATTTTAATGGAGAGACCGAAAAAGGGGAAGAAGCAGAGTCCTGGTTATCCGGGATGAGGAAGTATTTTCATATATATAATTATTCAAATCAGCTAAAGGCAAGAATGGCAATATATAATCTCTCCGGAAAAGCAGATATATGGTGGCAAGATCTGAAGAGAGTAAAGGGTATCAAGGAAAAAGAATTTAATTGGAGTACCTTTAAAAGGTACTTCAAGAAGAAATTTTTGTCCAAACAATATTATGAATAAAGAGCTAAAGAATTTTACGAATTAAAGTTAGGTTCAATGACTATGAAGGATTTGAACAGTAAATTCTTAAGCTTGCTTAGGTATGTACCTTACCTAGTAGACGAGAAACCTAAAGTGCAACGATTTCTTAGCTGTATACCATATCACATTAAGGACAGAATTGAGTATGATAACGCAAAGACTCTGGAGGAAGCCATGAGGAAGGAAAATTTTTGTTTTGAGCAGAACAGGAAGAAAGAAGGCTTAGCCAACTGGAAGGCTAAGAAAAATAACAATCAGCCTGAGTTTAAGAAAAAAGAATTTGTACCCCAGAGGAATTTCAAGAATAATAAGAATACAAATTATTCTAACAATAAGAATTTCAAGGGAAATAGAAATGGCACTTCCAATAATTCGAATACTTTTAAGGGAAAGGAAGCTGCAAATAACCATGGGAATTTTACTAAGAATTTTGAACGTAAGGAGCCTGTTAAGTGTTGGGAATGTAATGGCCCGCACTATGCGTCGGTTTTCCCAAACCGGAAAAAGCCAGTCAGCAATATTCATACTGTGCAGGAGGAAATGACCGTTGGAGAACTAGCGAGGACTATGCCCAGAATAAATGCATCTTTGGAGAACAGCCAAGCTGACTATCAGAATTCCATGGTGGAAGTGGAAGGTATGATTAATCAAACCCCTGTAACCATTTTAATCGATCCAGGAGCTAGTCTTGGTTACATTGCACCTCAGATAGTGTAAAAATGTAAATTGTCTGTCGATAAGTTTGATAATTCCTGGTTAGTTCAATTAGCCACAGGGGCAAAAAGAAAAGTAACCTGTTTTGTGAAAGAATGTGCTTTACTTATGGATGAATTTAAAACTACAGTTAAGCTTAATGTTTTTCCACTTGGCTCATATGATTTACTGATTGGCATGGATTGGTTAGAGTAGCATAAGCTAGTTTTAAATTGTTACGATAAAAATTTCACGTGCTTAAATAGTAATGAACAACCAGTAAAGGTTAAGGGTATTCCTCGAAAAACTATAATCATATATATTTCTGCTTTACAACTTAAAAGAGCTGTTAGAAAAGGATGTAAAGCCTATGCTGTAACTATTACAGATGAGGCAAGTAAATCTGAAACAGATAAGTTAAAAATAGAAGATATTCATGTTTTAAAAGAATTTACTGACGTATTCCCAAAAGAAATTTCAGGATTTCCTCCAAGGAGGGAACTGGATTTCACTATTGAGCTAGTGCCAGGTGCGGTACCTAGCTCAAAAGCTCCATATCGAATGAATATTTTAGAACTTAATGAGTTAAAATCACAACTAAAAGAGTTAATAGATAAGAAGTATATTCGACCTAGTGTGTCTCCTTGGGGAGCACCGGTCATCTTTGTTAAAAATAAAGATGGAACCATGAGATTATGCGTAGACTACTATCAGCTAAACAAGATGACTATTAAAAACAAATATCCGTTGCCCCGCATAGATGATCTGTTTAATCAACTACGTGGAGCTACGGTGTTCTCCAAGATAGACTTGAGGTCAGGATATCATCAGGTAAGAATTAAAGACGAATATATCTTTAAGACAGCCTTTAGAACAAGGTATGGACACTACGAGTTTGTCATAATGCCATTTGGGCTTACCAATGCCCTAGCTGTCTTTATGTGCTTAATGAATAATATAATGCATAAATACTTAGATAAATTTGTTGTCGTGTTTATCGACGACATCTTAATTTACTCTAAAAATGGAAGAAGAACACCTAAAGATAGTCTTACAAGAGTTGCGAGAACAACATCTCTTCGCGAAGTTTAGCAAGTGTGACTTCTTTAAGGATGAAATCTAGTACTTAGGTCACGTAGTGACTAAGAAAGAGATTTTAGTCGATCCTGAAAAGATTCAGGAAATCGAAGATTGGCCAGTTCCAAAAGATGTCACGGATGTTAGGTCATTCATGATAATTACCGATTATTACCGGAGATTCATTGAAGGCTTTTCAAAAATAGCAAATCCGATCACTTCCTTGCAAAAGAAAGGCAAGAAATTTGATTGGAACTTAAAATGTGAAGAAAGTTTTAAGAAATTAAAAACCTTATTGACAAGTGCACCTATTCTAAGAATGGCAGATCCTAATAAGGATTTCGTGGTATACACAGATGCCTGTAATGATGGCTTAGGTGGTTTTCTAACTCAAGACGGACATGTCATTGCCTATGAGTCCAAGAAGTTAAAAACCCACGAAAATAATTACCCAACTTATGATCTAGAACTTGCAGTTGTTATACATGCCTTAAAAATGTGGAGGCATCATTTAATATGCAGGAAATTTATTCTAATAACTGATAATAAAGGACTGAAATATCTTCTAGATCAGCCTAACTTAAATGCTAGACAAGCAAGGTGGTTAGCCTTCTTGAGTGAATACGATTTTGAAATCGAGCACATAAAGGGTAAGGAAAATAAGGTGGCTGATGCTTTAAGCAGAAACACAAAACTAAATTTTATAGCAGCAATCATCACTTGTGTTTCTGATTTAAATGAACAACTTAAAGAAGGGGTAAAACAAGATGAAAATTATCAAAAATTGCAAATCACAGCTAAGGAAAAACTTACAGAAAGCTTAATAAAAGGTTATAGTTTAAATGAAAATGGATTTTTATTATTTAAAGATAAACTGTATGTGCCTAATGTGCGTAAGGTTAAGTTTTTAATTCTGGACGAAGTCCATAAAACACCTTACTCGGGACATCCAGGTTACCAAAATACTGTAACCATGCTGAGAAAATAATATTTTTGGCCTAATATGAAAGTTGAGGTAGCTGAATACATTGCTAGATGTTTGGACTATCAACAAGTGAAAACCGAACACCAACATCAAGCTGGTTTGCTACAACCTTTACCTATTCCTAGCTAGAAATGGGAAGTGATTAGCTTAGATTTTATTACTGGACTGCCCAGAAATTAGAATCAAAATGACTCTATTATGGTGGTGGTTGACAAGTTAAGCAAGGCAGCACATTTCATTCCTGTTAAAACTACTTACAAGGCTGCCAGTATAGCTGACATATTCTTAAAGTAGATTTTTCGGTTACATGGAGTACCGAAAGTTATAATTTCAGACATGGATCCTAAATTCACAGGAAATTTTTGGAAGTCCTTGTTTAAGGGATTAAATACAACATTGAATTTCAGCACCTCCTTCCATCCTCAAACAGATGGACAGACTGAAAGAGTGAATCAGGTGCTAGAGGATTTATTAATGATGTATGTTAAAGATCAGCTAGGTAAGTGGGAAGACTACTTGCATCTAGCAGAGTTTGCATATAATAATAACTATCAGTAATCAACTAAATTTAGTCCATTTGAAATTATGTATGGATGTAAATGCAACACTCCTATCTCCTAGAATAATCCAGTGGATAGATTGGTATCAGGACCATAATTATTGAAGGAAATGGAGGAAATTGTGAAACAAGTGCAGGAAAATTTGAAGGTGGCACATGATCGACAAAAGAGCCAACCAGACTTGAAAAGAACTCCCAAGGAGTTCTAGGTAGGTGAGCATGTATTTATAAAGGTAAGGCCAAAGAAAATCTCTCTAAGACTGGGGAGTTGTGCAAAGATAGCACCACATTACTGTGGTCCATTCAAAATTTTATCTAGAATTGGTCAAGTTGCATACCAGTTAGCATTACCACCTAACTTGAAAGTACATAATGTTTTTCATATCTCTATTTTAAATAAGTATGTTCATGATGCTACTCACGTGGTTGATTGGAATGTTGTACAGGTGGAACCAGAAGGAGAAATTCTGGTGGAACCGGACTATATTCTTCGGAGGAGGGAAATTACTCTACAGAACTGCACCATTGGACAAGTGAAGGTGCAATGGAAGAACCTTAGTCCTGAAGAGGCTACTTGGAAACTGGAAAGTAAGATGCGGGAGGCATACCCGAATCTATTCCAGGAGACTACAGAGGACAAAGAATAAGTAACATCGAGGACGATGACACATTTAATGGGGGTATGTATGTCACATACCCCAATTTTGTAAAATAATGTTAAATGTTTTAATTAGATTTCCTAAGACATTATGTTAAATTTAATACTAAGTAGGAACTCATGACTCAGCAGAGTCAAAAGAAGTGGAATGTAATTCTGAATATTTTATTTTTAATAAATAAAAAGTGGAGACAATAGCATGGGAGAACTGTTAATAAGAGTGTTACTGATCAAACTGGTGGAGGAACTAGGTGGAGAGCAAAAGAAAAGTGGAAGCATCCTCAAACACTTCCTATGTTGCAGGTGGAAACTTCCCTACATTTGGGGTCATGATCCCCCAAGAAAGTGGGATCAGAGCAGGTGGCTCAATAAATGACAACTAAACCAAAAATACCTAGGCAATCTTATAAAAGTACCCAATGAATAGAGCTGGGGTTGCTCAGATATTTTCCAGGAGAAGAGTCATTCAGGAGGAATGCTCTTCAAGGATGTCATTGGGGAAAAGGGAAAACTGTAAGAAAAGTGTTTGAAAGATAATCTGCAGTAACTTGGTCTGATACAGCTTGCTAGCTAAGAGAACTTACTGATAAGTTCAGGGTTTGTATTGAGTCTAAAGACTGGTACTTGATTATTGATGCACCTAGTTCAAGCCAGGGAGACAAGATCAAGCTCAGGGGTCTTGAGGAGTCACTATTTGAGCGCTCTCTAGGAGTTGGTAGGGAGGAACGGCCTCCCATTGCTGTTGTTGTCCAAGCTCAAGAATAGGTTCTGCCATCTAGTAATATTTGTTTTAATATCTGTGTATGATTGAATATTATGTTTGTAGCTTATGATGTAAGGATTTAGATGGTTTAGTAATGAAGTTTTTCTTAATTTGTTTAGTAATAGAATCCTTTTGATGAGAATTAAAACCCCACCTGTGTTTTTCCTCATCTGGAGTGATCCAGACCGTACTCTATCATAGGGGTGAAATTATAAATAAAGATAGTATGATGAAAATACAGAATAGAATGTTAATGGAATTATAGATTATTTTCTTTTATTGGTTAATCAAAGGAGATATCTTTGTACCAGGAGTAGTGTTAAACCTGGATAGAGATTGTCAGTTTATTAGATACAGAGAAATAAGCTATACTATTTACTGACAGTAGTATGTGTGGGTAGATAAAACAATTCTGGATATAGTATTTACTTTCAGAAATCTTATTGCTTATTTGAAGTTAAAAAAAAGGTATAATAGTTAAACCAGAGTAGTGTTAAGCTAATAAAGATGCTTTACAACTCTACAGTTTACTTCTTTCCAGTTTAGGTTACTTAACTATTGTAGGTTTAATAAATCAAATTGAAAGAAAGAATAGCTAGAATATTGACTTACTTCTACAGATAATCTATTGAATTTCAAATTTTACTTACATATAGTAATGTATGTTATTCATTTATTTGGTTCTATTTAGTTAAGCATAAACAAATTCTACAATTTCCAACATATACTTTTAAGCTGTCAACAAATGCAGTACGTAGTTCTTTTACTTTTATTTTATAAATATTAACTTGTAACATAATCAAGATAATATAGAATACAGAGAGTACTTCTGTAAAGTATATAGTATAGTAAGTGTAATAACACAGTAATGAAATACTAATTTATTTTGTGATTATAAATAAACAAAGAATAAAGGGTAATAAATATATTCTTATAAGAACAGTATAATATGAGGATAAGCAATGTTTTATTCCATTATAATACACAGTAAACAAATAAAATCTCTGTACTCAAAGCTGTATCCAGCAAATACATAAATAATTCAGTAAAAACATGGAGTCTTTATACCTCTGAAGGTTAAAAATAAATTATGTAACAACATTTTATAATTATTTGTAATAGAATAAATTATTATAAAAAAAACCCTGTACAGTAACCCTAGTATATTTGAAGATTAAATAAAATTACAGGGTAAAAATCCAGTACTTTAACATACAGAGAATAACCATCAGGGTATTATCATGCTCAACCTATTGAGCTTAATTAATTACTTCACATCATAAATAACATTTAAACAATTTACAAAATCATATTATAATTTAAATATAAATACAGAAGCTATAAATATTATTAAAAACTGACAGGTTAGGGTAAAACCTTACTAATCCCCAAATACAACAGAGTTAACAACTGGAGTCTAAAATCAGTAATTTACTCATGGTCGTAGACAAAATCTACATAGTGAGGCTTTACAGCCTGTACATTATATATATATTTACACAGTAATAAAAATAAAAACAAAATTTTAGTCTCGGCCTCAGCCAGAGGTCCCATATTTAAAAACGGAGGGTTTAACCTCTTAAACAACAGTGAAAGGGTCAACTTATTTGAACCCAGAAAACCACAAGGGTTACAAGCCATAAAGACCAACCCATGACTATCCCCAAGGGACCAAGAAAGAGGAAAATGCCATGGATAAACCAAGCTTACCGTAAACAGGTAGTCGCCACGGTCTTGCACCATATCACCGAGGAGGACAGGTCGACCCTGTTAAGAAAGAAGAGCAATAGTATTAAAAAAAATTGTAACAATGTAAACCACTGCTTAAAATAAAATAGTTCTGGAAAGATGATGAAGGAGTTAAACTACGTATCTTACCTCAGAAACTAACTGAAATACGACCTCCCATGAGCAGCAGAACGACTATCAACACAAGGAGTAGTGCACCCTTCATTTGCTGCGAAAAGGAGGGAGTTATTCACCATAAATAACCAACAGCGACTACGTATAAAAGCAGCTAGTACAGTAAGCAATTACACTCGGGTTGTCGTTGAACACCCAACATAGAGGAAAGTAATTTATGATGAAACCCTACACCCAACAACTCTGCAATGCAAGGCCACTACTCTCTGTACCAGGTCGAGGCGGGAGAAAGTCCCTTTCTTAGTCGAGGGGTTCGAAATGGAGATAGCTATGAAGGAGAAAACTTGGAGAAAGTATCACAAACCCACATCCAAGTAACCAATGGTTTTCAGGATAGCACTTCACTGTCAAGCATTCGGGTTGAATTATTAAGTAGGAACAGCAAGAAGGGAGACTACTGGCCATCAAAGTAAGTGACAGTGCAGACAGGAGAATAGTGCAGAGCGGCAGGAGACCGAATACCACGTTGAACAATGAGCTTAGGGTTCGAAGGGAAGAGTCTTTTATTCTCGGTTCGCTTGGCTGTAAGGATGCCATGTTAGCTTGATAAATATTTCACATGCAGTGGGTACGAGTGTATAGTCCCGGTGAGCTTTTCATCGAACATTATTCCAATCATTGATAATGGAAGGATCAATTATAACCTTTGTCTCAATTTCAAGCCATCACAAACGCTGCATGGGAACGAAAGATTTGTTATTATCAATACTTTACCATAACAATCATCAAGGTCGGGTGGGATTTACGACCCTCTACTTTATAAAGTATGGTGTTCATAGAACGCAAGTCGAGCTTAGCATGGTATTCATTGGTGTGGTCTTTTACATAATCCTTTTCTCTTTTCTATGCAACTTTCCTTCATCAAACAATTATAATCATAGTAGTACTATAATCATGGTGGTACTAGAGTCTTGTAAATATGTTTTAAAACGAATTTAATAACGTATGTTTTCTATTGGTGGGAACTTTTACTCATTCAACCAAGAATTTGTAACGTAAACAAAGGTGAATCAATACTTAACTTAGTATATTATGCTTGTGAGGAGATAAAGGACACATCATAGTATAGAGTTATAGAACTTAGAATAAAGGATAAACCATAAACTCGTTGTGGGAAAGGTCTATCCTATGCCCCTTCTTGTTTTATAAACTTGGCATTTATTCACTAAGCCAACTTTAACCTTATTCAAAGTTAGACTATTTGTTATGTTATAAAAGAAAATTACGTAATTATTCTATGGTGAATATATTCCTGCTAGTATTAGTCTCTTTACCTTTGAATGGTTTATTATTGAACTAGCAGGGTTGGCATATAAGCATGATGAGTCTTTAAAAGTTTAAGGGTTTAACCTTGAATATGTTAAAGATATTTATTAACCACAACTGGATGTTTTTTTTTAAAGCGATTATAGTAGAGAGGAATTTAACCCTCCAACACTAGTATAAATTAATTGATTGTAGTATGCAATAAGGTTATAACCCCTTAAACTTCAAAATAATGAAAGTGGGAGTTGGTACATAAACTCTTTATCATTTTTTTTACACTGTGCGGTAGCCAATTCAAGCAGGGCGTAAATTTAGTAATTTTTGTACAATTTAAACTAGACCATTGACTTTATAATTCTGCCATATTTACTATGCTTGTAAAGAAATATTTAAAGCATTTTACACTTGACGATTAGTATAAACATCAAAGAGTTTAATACTCAGTAAGAATATTAAATCATGCCTTCAAGAAGGAAACGACTGTCGTCAATACTAGTAGAATCAAATCTCTTTCCATCACGTCTTAAAATGAAGAACAATTTAATGCTTTACCTCAATAAGCTTGGAAACTGACTAGCATGTATATTCTTCTACTGAATTAAATTTTGTGCGGTGAATTTATATTGAATACTTTAGAATTTTTTTAAGCAGCACCCGAACCTCTTACCTGTAAAATCTGTAAGAGAAGGAAAACTTCTGCGTTATCTCGAAAGCTAAGTAAGCCCAGATTTTCATGACAGTTCCACCTTATGGTCGCAAGAAGAAAACAAGTCAGTAAATTGAAAAGAAACTGTTCTATAAAGATAAACATAATCAAAAGATAATTCAGATAATGAATTCAGTAACATATAACTAATTAAAAAATTAGTGACTGCATTTATGAAATTTATCTGTATTTTGAAAATTTTAAATTTTTCAGAAAATTTGGGGTTTTGACACCATTCTATTTTTATCAACATTTATCATATCTTTAACTATAGTCACCAAGTTTTCTACTACAAGTCACAAATATCTTATTCTAGGTTTTTATGCCGTCATATCCTTAACTATAGTCACCAGGATTTCTACTACAAGTCACAAATCTCTTATTGTTGTGGAATTTAGACCATGTCTTTACATAGCTGTTTTTCCTATTCTTTAAGTAATGAAGATTCTCCTCATTCCCAAGCAATATAGAAGTTTGCTATATTCAATTATAGAGATAATGTACTGGAAAAATCAATATCCCACTCATTTTCAGCTAGACATACATATTTCTTTCCAAAATAGGGAGGCCAAATAAAGGGAGACCTTCTTGACTCATGCATGCATACGCAACCTCGCTCCTCAGTTTAACATATGTCTTCACATCACTAAATATTAGCAGATGAACTTTGCAAAATACCACCGAGAAAATGTGACCCTAACATTGTGATAGTTTTTCTCTTAGCATCATCCGACTTCGACTTAAGATGTCTTTGACCAAGCTCTCTATAGTATTTTTTATCCTCCTAGCTAGGATTTGTTGTTCCATTGGTTCTTGCTTCACCAATTTGCAAGCGAGAAAATGAGATTGAAATATTTACCAAAAACATGGTTCAACACAGGATTTGACACTTTAAATATGCACTTATTCTTCAGTTTAATTTAATATATTAAGTATATTTTGAAATTAAGTGACCTTGTTTGAGAGAAGCACCCTATACTATGTCTTTATATGAATCATTGTTGTGGAACATCAATTGAAACACTCCCCTAATCTTTCTTCCTTTCCTAATCCTACCCCTATCCTACCTCAACAACAAATCATCCCTCCTCCAACAATTAACCCCTCACCCACATGGTATTGTTGTTCTGTGTTACACCTCCACCTCCTTTTTCTTCCTCGTCCATCTATATCCTACACATTCCCATACTTTCACTCTTAGTTGTTCTTTTATAGACCTACACTTTCAATCCTATTGACCTCCCGCCTCTTTCACTTTTAGGAGGGACTTGCTGTTGTGCATCCCTTCTTGTTGTAGTAATAGACAATATCATTGCATTACAACTTTTTTGAGATTTAGTAATTGTTAGGGGTTCATTGGTGTGCAAGAGAACGTTTTTGAAAAAAAACTTTAGTAGAATATTGTAATGCTATCGTTAATTTTGACCCATTCTGGTAGAAGTTGGGTTATTGTTTTTTTGTCCCAAATGACAACCTTCTTTTTATCCCTTCATTTTTCTATATGGAATAAGGGAAGGGCCTCTCTTGTATTGTGTTTCTCCTAGGTGAACCAATTTTGTGTTGAACCTCCATACTCTAATATTGGGTTGAACCTCCATATTCTTCTCCTATGTGCTTGATAAGCCATGGGAAGAGGTTATTCTTTATTTTGCATTTTGCAAATGTCATATCAAGATGGTGATGGTGATTTCGTTCATTAAAATCAATTTTAGTTCATAAGCCTTGGAAAAATGTTAGAAATCACTAAGAAGTTATATAAAAAAATTTGTTGGCATAGTTTTAAGAAAAATTGTATATGTTAAAGTGATATCCTAGTTGAATAAAAACCTTTGTTTCCATCTATTTATCCATTTTTATTTTCTATTCACCTTATAAAGAGATCATATCCATCCATGTTATCTATTTTAATCTCTTCATTAATATACTCTAGTATCAATTCTAAATCTATATCATCTTGAATTTTATTTTGAAAACCATAACTTTATTTCTTTACAAAACCAAGTTACATTTCTTAGATGCCAAAAAACAAAAATATTATTTATCGATGTTACAATTACAAGCCATATCCATTACAAAAATATAAATTCAAATTTTAAGATATTGATATATCAATTATCCTTCTAGCATATGTTATATTAATAACCAAAATATTGTTGGATGTGCCCACATTTTCCCATAACCACACAAAGCAGAGACATAACTTTCACACATATTAATAAACAAAATACTGAGGGTGGATGATAATACTCTCACAATTCCTTTACCACTTCCTCTATATTGTACCAGTTTCCAAATGGCATACTAACTCTTTCCTTAGCTAATACATCTTTTGTTGAGTTCCCTTATCTATATATATGAGTGAAAAGATAACTCTTTCCTTAGCTAATGCATCTTTTGTTTAGTTCTCTCCTCTATATACATGAGTCAGAAAAACAAACGCAAGGTTAATTTTGGGTTTTTAATGACCTTATGGTTTTTTGTTGTTTTTGAAAGCTTTGTTGGACTGTATAGTTTTGGATGGAATGTATTCTAATGGGTATGTAATTGGTATTAATCTATCATAGTAATCTAGGGACTAAAACACAGTCTCATAAGAGATTTCAAACAATTAAACATGAAAATGGCATAATGGTGCGACAAAATGAGTAGCAGCTCTGTATAATCAATAAAGAATGAGTAATACAATACAATGATCATGCTAGAAACATGAATTCCAAGGCAATTCGAATTCCAAAGGAGGTCATTCGAATTGAATGAGTGAGTCTAGCTTAACTAAATGTAAGCCACAATCAACACTCAAGTTAACCACTGATCAAAACCCTAATTAACTCAATTGAGCCCTAACTAAAGTCAACGTGCAATAAATGACTGAGTCTAACTGAAATTAGCTCAGACACATGTCATTGCAAGGCAACCAACAAGTGGTAGCACATTAATAACTCCAATGAACCCCGATGAGGTTAACTGAAGTGTAACTGACCATCAGAAGTGGTTGGAGGCGCCCATGTTGACTCCAGTTCATTAAATAATCATTAAATAATCAATTTAATGAAGGAAGGTGCCTTCACTTCTCTGTTTAACTTATTGTAACCATCAGTTAGCAATATGGGGCATTAATGACACTCAAATCACCCCCGTAGTGCTCCAGTTAGCTTCCCTGAATGTAGGAGAAGGCTAAGTTAGCCTCCTTGACTGAAGGTAGGTGTGGGTGTGCTCATGATGATGTCATCCAGTGCTCCTTTGATGTCAATTAGGTCAAAAAACTTAGGATAGTGGTTTAACTAGGCGAAATTGACCAAAATTAGTGTGTATGGTGGTAAATGTCTCCAACACCCCCCCCCTTAAGCTATACTCAGGAGTAGTAGAAAACATAAAGTGCATAAGAATGCTAAGGCCCTGGAAACAAAGGCCATATGTCACCCTGTACAATACTAAAAAAAACAATGCTCAAAACAAACTAAGTGAGGAAAAGAGGGAAAACTCAGTGGGAAACCCCCCCCCCCCCCCCAAGCTGAACACTGAAAGTAGTTGGATCACCCTAATGAACTCACCCCCAATAGTGAATGAAGGTAAGTGAAATTCTTTTTTAAAAATATCTTGGTGAAGATGTCTGCAATCTGCTCATCAGACGAGAATTACTGCAGAATGATGGTCCTATCATGCACTAGCTCTCTGCTATAGTGCATGTGTACCTCTACATGTTTGGTCCTCTTCCTGGTAACTAGATGTGTGGATATCTTAATAGCACTTTTATTTTTAGAAAAGAGGATAGTGGACAAAGTACTACCAAGATCAAACTCTAAAATAATTCCTTGCAACCAAACTGCTTGGATGCAAGCATTCACCACTCCTCGATACTCGGCCTCTGCTAAAGATAATGCTATGGCGACCAGCTTTTTGCTAGACCAGAAAAGTAGGCCACCACCAAACATGAAGACATATCTGGAAGTTGAATTCCAATCAATTCAACCACCCACCCAATCAAAATCTATGTATCCAACTAGCTCTAGGTCAAAGTCTGTAGCATAGTGAATGTCGTAGGTCCTGGTTCCCTGAATGTACTGGAGGATCCTCTTGGCTCCCTTCCAATGAAGATCATGGGGCTACTGCATGTATCTTGATACATCATTCATGGCATAACATATATCAGGCTGATAATGTGTCAAGTACAACAAGCTACCAATCAGTTGTCGATAAATAGTACAGTCCATGGGAGGTGTGATTTTTCCTTATTCAAGCTTGATCCCTGAAAGGAAAGGGAATAATGCAGGCCTACATTCAGCCATGCTAAAATTTACTAACAGGTATAATATGTATTTGTACTGAGTGACCACTATCCCATCAGAATTTTTCTCAATTTCGAGCCCCAAAAATTGTTTTAAGAGCCTCAAATCGCTCATTTCAAATGCATTGTGGAGAGCAGTTTTGATGACTAAAATAGAAGCAACTGTGCTACCTGTGATCAGTAATTCATCAACATATAAAACAATAATAATAAAACTACCATCATACTTCTATATATATGCATTTTTATCTGATATAAACCTTTGGAAGTTTTGCGAGAGAAGGAAGGCATCCATCTTGGAATACCACTCTCTTGGGACCTATTTTAACCCGTATAGTGACTTCTTTAGCTTGCAAACCAAAGATGGATCAGAGATGTATCCCTTAGGTTGCTTCATGTGTATCACCTCATGAATATATCCATGCATAAAGGCTGACTTAACATCCATATGATGCACTTACCACTACTTAGATGCTGAAATTGCCAAAACTAGGCGAATGGAGTCCATTTTTGCAACCGGTGTAAAAGTCTAATGGTAGTCCACACCTTGGACCTGGGAGAAAAATTTTGCCACCAGCCTTGAATTATATTTGTAGGTGCTACAATCTACAGCAACCTTGGTCCAAAACACCCACTTGCATTGAACCAATTTTCTTCCCGAAGGAAGAAAAACTAGCTCCCAAGTAGTGTTTTTCTGAAGAGAATTCATCTCTTCATCCATGGAAACTTGCCATCTCGAACCATTCCAAGCATGGTAGTAGGAATGTGGGTCTAAAATTATCATCAAATCACAATATTTGGACAAAAAATAATCAGGAAAAGAGATCACAATACCTGCTCTTTAGAAATCAGACAGGGTTCTCCTTGGATCATCTGGATTTCCAATGTTATCTCCTGCGGAGGAGATTGTCTATCAGGCCCGTGTTGGGAGATTATTTTGTACTTCAGGTTCTGATTCAGCGTCTGATGTTTGTTGTACACTGATATCAGAAATCAAATGATCCAAATCAGGGTCATCACCCCCAATTTCATCATCCAAATATTTAGTAGAATATGAAGGAAATTCAACAGTTTTCTCCTTCACTAGTTCCACCTCCTGAAGAGGCTCATCAAACTTGACAATCCTTTCAATGATGATCTATTTTTTTTATATCTAGTAGCTTGAAACATTTTGATTCATTAGGATACCCAATAAACAGACATTCTATGCTTTGTAGTTGCAAATCCCTCCTTTTATCAAGTGGAATTCAGGCCCATGCAGTGGACCCAAACACCTGCAGGTTCGACACATCCGGCTTGTGTCCCAAGTATGCTTCAAAATGGGTATTCCCTTTCATAGATGAGTGTGAAAATCTATTCTGAATGTATTCTACAGCATTCATGGCTTCATCCCACAAATTTTTATCTGACTTATTTGATTCCAACATACAAGTGGTCATCTCCTTGAGAGACCGATTCTTTCTTTCTGCTACACCGTTCTGTTGGGGAGTGTAGGGAATTGAATGTTGGACGTGAATACCACTTTGGGAGAATATGTGTAGCAATTCATTACTGACACACTCCCCACCATTATCAAATATCAATATCTTTATCTTTAGGCCAGATGCATTCTCAATCAAGGCCTTCAATTCAGTGAATTTTTCACATACTTCAGACTTCTTTTTGAGAAAGAAAACCCATGTGTACCTTGAAAAATCATCAATAAAATTCAGAAGATACCTTGATCCATTCATGGATGTGATAGGCATGGGACCTTTGATATCATAATGTATCAGACCCAAGATGCATGTAGCTTGGCTTTCCTTCGCTCGATCGAACTTGTGCTCAGGGTGCTTTCCAACAACATAGCCCTTACAAATTCTAGTGGTTGCCTTGATGACTGGGAGGCCTTCAACCATGGAGTTTTTCTATAATTACTACAAGTATTTGAAGTTGAGATGGAAAAACCTCTCATGCCACAGTCTATTAACTTCATTTCCATGAGTTAGCAATGCGGTGGGCTTTGCATCCGCCACAAAGTGGGAAAACTCATAGGCTTTTGCAAGATGGTTTGCAAGGCCTTTTGCAACAAGTTTCCTCTATGCAAGTTCAGTGATCTATAAATCATTCAGACTGAAGGATACTCACTTGGGAACTCCCATATGTGTCATTTGATAGACACTCAAGAGATTTGATGCCAGAGACAATACATACAAAACATTTGAAAAATAGCCATTGTCAAGATCAACTGTACCTTGTCCTTCTGAAATGATGGTGGAGTCATCTCCCATGTGGATGGGGATGGATTTGAAGGTTTCCAAATATGAGCAGGAGTCTCTTTCAGCCATCATGTTTTTCAAAGCTCCAGAATATATCAAGAAAGCTTTGGACTTCAAAGTGCTTTCCATGAGGGCATGACCTCTTTCATGTTGTGGTTCCCGATCTTGCTAATCTCACCTCCGAAAGATTTCTGGAATATTGATGTGATTTCTCTCAAGGAGAGAGGTAGCTTCATCAAGTTTTTTTTTCATGCAATCATTTTCAGGGTGGAAGCCCTTCCCACAGTATGAACACTTGACTTTTTCCTTTCCATGATTCCCTTTTCCTTTGTTCTTCTTTGAGCCGAAAGACTCATCATGATGTTGGTTTTCAGCTTTAGGATTAGGAGCTTCAAATTTAGTTTTTGGGTTCTTTTGTTGCTTTCCTTTACCCTTCATATCTTTGGGCCCCATGACATGGAGGGCTTGATCATGGGAGGATCTGATGATCCCCATCTGGACAAGCTTATCATGTTCACTTGTTAGGGACTCAATGAAGGCATTGAGTGTAGGCATCTTCCATCCAGGGGTTGTGAACTTCCCCACATGGAATGTAGAGACAAAAACTGAATAATAAGCTCCAAGTTTGGAGAGTATGGCGAGGATGAGCTGATCATCATCCTTCTCCACTTTGCATTGATTCAGCAGTAAGACAATGTGCTTGAACTTTGTGAAAAAATCATTAAAGGTCTCAAAATTGGAAGGTTGGAAAGACATCAACTCATTCTCTAGCTGGTATACTCTCAAATCATTCTGATTTCCATACAGGGTTTTCAATTTGTCCCATATTTCCTTTGGATTCTTCAATCCTGAAAGATGGGAAAGAAGATCCCAGGAAACAGAGAGGCACAAGAATCTAAATGCTTCATCCTTCTTATTCAAGAATATAGCTTTATCTGTCACATAATAAATCTCTTCTTCAGTGTCCATAGTGACCCTATAGAGTCCTCTGGAACATAGCTGGATCTCCATGTCTCCTTTCCATGAGGGGAAATTGAACGGATTCAAGAGTTCTATGGAAGAAGCCATATGAATCTGCTGGAGCAAATGCTTTCACCTGTTAAAAACCTGAAAATCACAACAAATCACAACAAAAGGGGAACCATAAGGTAGGATAGCTTGCACATTTTAGGATTTCATCACACCCAGCATAGTCAATAAAGCAAGATTGATCAACAATTTCCTTACTTGGGGTATTAAGTGGTAAGCCTTGGCTTCTAGTGTAGTGCTATATTTTTGAGCTATTGCTCAATTTTCATGCAAGATCTATCAAAAACCTTGTTTTTGAGAGATCTAAGCTTTGTCCTGCCATGAGCTCTGATACCATATTAATCTGTCATAGTAATCTAGGGACTAAAACATAGTCTCATAAGATATTTCAGACAATTAAACATGAAAATGGCATAATGGTGCTACAAAATGAGTAGCAACTCTGTATAATTAATAAAGAATGAGTAATACAATGCAATGATCATGCTAGAAGCATGAATGCAAAGGCAATTTGAATTTCAAAGGAGGTCATTCGAATTGAATGAGTGAGTCTAGCTTAACTGAATGTAAGCCACAGCCAACACTCAAGTTAATCACTGATCAAAACCCTAACTGACTCAACTGAGCCCTAACTGAAGTCGAATTGCAATAAATGACTGAGTCTAACTTAAATTAGCTCAAGCACATGTCACTGCAAGCCAACCAACAAGTGGTAGTGCATCAATGACTCCAATGAACCCCTATGAGGTTAACTAAAGTGTAACTGACCATGAGAATTGGTTGTAGGTGCCCCTGTTAACTCCAATTCATTAAATAATCGTTAAATAATCAATTTAATGAAGGAAGGTGCCTTCACTACTATGTTTAACTGATTGTAACCATCAGTTAGCAATATGGGTCATTAATGACACTCAGATCACCCCTGGAGTGCTCTAGTTAGCCTCCCCAAATGTAGGATAAGGCTAAGTTATCCTCCTTGACTGAAGGTAGGCATCGGCGTGCTCATGCTGACGTCATCTAGTGCTCCTCTGATGTCATTTAGGTCAATAAAACTTAGGATAGTGGTTTAATTAGATGAAATTGACCAAAATGAGTATGTATGGTGGTAAATGTCTCCAACAATTGGTTTATAATATGCATGTGAAGCAAAGGAATTGGTTTTGAAAGGAAAATATCTAAATTTTTAGTTAGATACAATTAGTTGATTTAGAAAGCTTTGTTGGACTGTATAATTTTAAATGGAATTCCTTCTAATGGATATATACTTGGTTTATAATATACATGTGAAGCAAAAAAGTTGGTTTTAGAGAAAAATATGTAAAATGTTGTTACAACAGATACACTTTTCTATTTTAAATTAGTCTAATGTACCAAGTTTAATGAGTTAACTTTCAATTTAATTGCTTTATTACTATTAGTTCATTTTATCTGCGAAAAATTTCAGTGACAAAATTTGTTCTATTTTTAATCTTTTTACTAATATTTCCAAATTTGATAGCACAATCTTCACTCAATGGTATTTGATTACACTCCGCTCAATTTTTTATTTTTCAAGATTTATTTGATGCATATTTTCATTATTTACTTTTTAGTAGGGAAATTCTCGTAATGTATTATTTGATTTTTGTGGACCCCAACTTTTGTTAAATCTTTTGTTAGATTCTTAATCGGGCTGCAATTTTAGTGAAATAAGAACCACTGATTGGGTTGACTTTTCATTTTCATCCATCAAATTTCGACAATGAAAAAGGGTTGGATTAGTTCTGGATTTCAAACTACCAGCTATTTGGAAACAATGATGTCCATCGTTCAATCATATTCTTTACTAAATCGTCTATGATTCAATAAATAGGAGAATTCATAAAATTATTATTATTATGAGCCCTTGATTGAATATCCAACTAATACCTATTCGGCTAACAACTATAATTAGGTCAATGATACCATCCTTTTCTGAACTGAAGATCTCTATCTAGGAACTCACTCCAGATAACCTACAAACATATCACATATTGGAGGCTCACTCCCCTGATTTGGTCCATTGGATCATTTATGGTACATGGTTCGAGTCATTCCCACGCCTTGATTGTAGATCCTGGCTCTTCTCCTTACAAGTTTGACACGAGTTGTAAGAGTCTCGGTTATGTTTTGATGGGCTCGTGCTTTCTTCTTTTTTTAGTTGGGGAAGTTCCGGGTGAATTTGGAACTCTGGACCTACTTGGAGATCTGGGAATCAAAAATCTTCATGTTCCCAGTGAATTTTCTTCAGAGACAATGGATTTTTATTTATTTTATGGAGATGGAAACATTAAGGGAGCTACTAAACTTAACATGAGTTAAGCTAATGGGAGGTGTGAGAAACCCTAAGAGAAACATATCCGGGGGGGGAAATAACTCTCATGAACTACCAGGTTGTTTAGCTTTTTAGTTTCTACACTGATTCAAGGATGATTATCATGCCATTTTGTCTATATAATTGTGTAGAAGATGGGAATTCTACTTTTCAGTAGGGGATATGTAAGTTTTTTGGTCATACTAGAGCTAACCCATGTCTATTATAAAAAAAATAATAATAAAAGCATGTTCTTTCAATTTACATTTATCTCTTTGCACGCTTGGTAAATCTTTTTTTAAATGAATCTATGCTAGTTCTAGTCCACAGTGACTTCATCAACACCATTTGGATTCCTCTTGAAGAGATAGCCAACCTTCTTCTTACAAATATGTACAGGCTTGTGTGGTGTTCTTTTGATGTGTAAACAAATTCAATGGCCTTGTTGTTGGAATATAATAAACCCACTCATAAAATAATTAATCATTATTTGATTAATTTCCTACCCACTAGCTTAGATAGTTGCCATCCACTTGCACCTTAGAGTCAACACTTTCCATCTATATCCTAGGAATGATTTATGTCTAATTCTGGGTTGATCTTGACCACTTTATGGCCATCCAAAATTGGTAACTACGCTTTAAAGCAACTTCTACTTTATTCTACTTTTTCTGCTTTATCCTGCTTTTCTATGGATGAGGAAAAGCTAGTAAACTAGGAAACTGGCAGCTTTTGTTGCCAACCCATCCTCACCTCCATTATTTTCTCTCCATATTCTAGGATTAGCAAGTCTTTCCTTCACTCATCATCACTCACATATGCTATTGGTGCTTGGTAGATTGGGAAAGTGCTTTAGTGAACTATGGGGTTTATCATAATTAGTAATCCTGCTTCATGAGCTAGCTTGAGTTGTATTCATGCAACTCATTTTTTCTTTATAAGGATGTATTACCTATGTAATAATATTAACTATCATTTATTGATCATTCATTAATGTATGTTCATTAATTCTTCTTCTTCTCTCCTTATGTTAATTCTCTACAATTCTATGTGAAGTTAATTGTGTGCCTAGATCCTTAGCCAGTTTATGAAATTCTTTATGCCATCAAGGCTTTAGAATTTCTATACTTGTCACCAACAGTTTGACCCATCATTTCCATCTGATATATAGATTCTATCTATAATCTCAAATGCCCATATCCACATTAGATATACACATCCACATTATTTTGCTCGCTCAGTCATACACCACTTGTTATGCTCCAAAGCTCAGAGATCAACCTATTTTCTTTGTCATGATTTTTTACCTTGCTTAATAAGTCAAGTTCACATAGATTTCATCACACTCACAGTCCCTTTCCTAGCATTTAGCATTTTATATTGGGATTTTGAAAAATATTTACTAAAATTATTTTGTTAAATCATCAAGAAAATATGGAGCAAATAAACATGGAAAAATAACTAACGAAAAAGACTCACAAATTTTCTCCATTAACCAATAGTGTACAATACTACATGTATAGTACATAATGTATAACTGACCTCTAACTATATGACAGTTAGGGTAAGATAACAAACTTAGATTAGAGATTTCAACATCTCTTTCTTTCCTAAAAAACGCCACTACTTGACAATTAACAATGTGTCAAGCCATTCAAAGAGTAAAACTCAAGAAGGTCAGCTACTAATGGCTCAAAATCTCTCTGATACAAAATCTAGCAGAAGTAGTGAGACTTCTACTAAGTTGCATGGTTTCAAGTTGACCATAAAACTATCAAAGATATCAAGGGATGGTTTTGGGATTACCACTAACCAACCAAAACAATGAAATGGTTTTATGTCTACCACTAACTTTATGAACTAGAAGCTTGAATGACTTATGTTGATCACAAAATTTGTACCAAGAACCATGAAAAGATGGTTTAAATATTACCAAAAACTTTCAATAAAATAAGTAGAATCTCTCGTGTTCTACTTAATTGATGGTTCTCCAAAATTTTATTGTTCACTCCGTCTTCAAAAGTCAGGAACAAGGTTGCATACTTGTTTCCCATTTGTTTTGTTCAATTTTTCTTTCTTGTCTTTCATCTCCCTGTCAAGAACAATCTAGTATATGCATTAACTTCATGTCTGAACATAAGCAAGTTCAGAATGTTTTTCTTGGTTCTTCATGGGTGTTGGGTTCAACCAAAAATGCACCCAATTACAATCATTATCTCATTCAACAATATTTGATAGTCACAAAAAAACTTGTAAAAACACAGACTGCAAGGATAAAAATATGAAAGACAGAAGTTCAGAAAATAAATGTTAAATTATTCTTTAAAATTCCTAATGTTGAAGTTTCTGTTTTAATTTCAATGTTGATTCAAATGTCAATGGATGCAATCTTCTATCTAGCTAGGCAGACTACTTTACTCAGCAAATTCAAGATGGCTTGGTCTCTTTTACTCAGCAATTTCTATTTTGATACCTTCTTATGATGGACATAATACTTTCAACACTTCTCTTTGACTTATTCATGCTAATGGATTCTATCTTTTATTTCACCAAAATACGAAACTATCGTTTTTTTTCAAAAAAATATTTCTTTGAAATATATATAAGATGCCACTCAGGCAAACTTTTCTTTGCTTAAAACAAATATCTTTATGAACTTACATTGACAACTTGTTTTTCTCATGCAAATTGGCATTTTCATAGCTTTACTCTTTGCAGACCCTCCCTGGTTGTGAAAATTTTGAAATTTCTTTGACAGTTGTTTTCTGGTGAACCAGTTTGCTGGAATCTCTACAACATTATCTGAACGATTAAAATTAAAATTTCACCGTTTTAGGCATTTTTTACTAAGAGCGCGTGGATTTGGTCGCTTCTCTCTATGTCGTCCTTCAACTTTTGACTGATTCTCTACAATTTCATCATCTTCAATGACAACAGTTCTTTACATCAAACGGACTGGAAAATTGCTGAGTAGACTCAGAAACAAATCTTTGATTACCATGAACAACGATCTGAAATTCTTACTTAATGTCTCCTCTTCTCTTTCTCTTCACGTACATGCAACAATCTCTTTTCCGCTTTCCTTTTCTTTTTACCGGAACACATTCTGAATGTTCACGTAATGATTTTCTGGTCTATTTTCTCACACAATTTAGCAAGAAATCCCTCAACCAAATCCATAGATCTTATACCTCTCTAATATCACTGTTAAATCATTAAGAAAATATGGTGAAAATAAGAATGAAAAATATAGTACACAATGGTACTAAAATTTGAAATTTTGACAAAAATTTGCTAAACTGATTCTAAACAACACCTCTTGGATAATTATCTTTAGCTCTCTCAACTCTTCCATCTACTATTAGTTTGTAACCGACAGCGTGTAAGATTTTAAGCTTAAGATTATGGAATTTTTTGGCCTTTCTTATAGTTTGGGATATTTACTTTCACTTTTAAAAAGAAGAAAAAAGTATGGACTCGGTTGATACAAGCATATTCTTGAACAAATTTTGTCCCAAGTTGCACTCAACATATTCATCCAAATCTATTAATCTTAAGGAAATCTTCTCTCTTTACTGGAAGCACCATTCTATTTATATCAACACTTATCATATCTTTAACTATAGTCAACAAGCTTTCTACTACAAGTCACAAATCTCTTATTCTAGGTTTTTATGTGTTCATATCCTTTACTATAGTCACCGAGATTTCTTCTACAAGTAATAAATCCCTTATTGTTGTGGAATTTAGACCATGTCTTTACACAATGTTTTGCCTCTTCTTGAACTAATGAGGATTCACCTCATTCCCAAGCAATATAGGAGCTTGCTCTATCCTTTATAGAGATATATACAGAAAAAATCAACATCCCGCTCATTTTCAACGAGACAGACATATTTATTTCCAAAATAGGGAGGCCAAATAAAGGGAGACCTTCTTAACTCATGCATGCATACGCAACCTCACTCCTTACATTAAAGTGTGTCTTCACATCACTAAATATTAGTGCATGAACCTTGCAAAATACCACCGAGAAAATGTGACCCTAACATTGTGATAGTTTTTCTCTTAGCATCATCCAACTTCTACTTAAGATGTCTTTGACCAAGCTCTCTATAGTCTTTTCTATCCTCATGGGTAGGATTTGTTGTTCCATTGGTTCTTGCTTCACCAATTTGCAAGCAAGAAAATTAGATTGAAATATTTACCAAAATCATGGTTCAACATAGGATTTGACACTTTAAATACGCACTTATTCTTCAATTTAATTTAGTATATTAAGTATGTTTTGAAATGAAGTGGCCTTGATTGAGAGAAGCACCCTATACTATGTCTTTATATCAAGCAATGTTGTGGAACATCAATTGAAACACTACCCTAACCTTTCTTCGTTTCCTAATCCTACCATATCCTACCTCAACAAGAACTCATCCCTCCTCCCACAATTAACCCCTCCCCAAATGGTATAGTTGTTCTGTGTTAGACCTCCACCTCCTTTCGCTTCTTTGTCCATCTATATCCTATACACCCCATACTTTCACTCTTAGTTATTATTTTATAGAACTACACTTTGAATATTTTAAGGAGGGATAACTAACTTTTTACAAAACTTCTTAGTGACCTAGGAAAATAAAATGACAAATAAATGGACATGATTCTTATATTCATTCCCAAACTTGTCTCAGAGGATTGGAATGCCACCTTAATGGAAGAAGTTAAACTTGAGGAAGTC
>LPNX010399561.1:131882-212227 GCA_001517045.1 Pseudotsuga menziesii | reverse complement strand
CTCCATGGATTATTTCTATTGCATATTGGGAAAGATGGTGTTCTGGAGTCTAGCTGTCTGTTGTGGTACCCCAAGCCATAGGAAATTCTCTCCGTAACACTCACATGGTCCTTCGGGCTAGAGTACTACCTCTAGCCATGTTGTTCCCTTGTCTGCCCACACTGTAGTGTCACGAGGCTACGTGCCTCCTTACATGTCAGCAGGTTATGTACCACCTTATGTGTCCAGGGGTCAACCTGCTTATCAGTCTTACAATTATGGCTATGTAGCACCCCAGTCTCAATGTATACCAAATTACAACATTCACATGTGTTAGATTTTTATCATTTAATCAATATGATCTAGGATCTTACCTGAGAGAATAACATGCACAACAATAACCACAAGAGACAAGAGACACAAAGAGTTTTCCTCGGGGAAACCATAAAGGAGAAAACCCCACAACTTCCTCAGAGATAGAATGAGCACCAGTAGCAAAAGTAAAACCCAAAAACACAAATATGATATTCGATAGCTGTTGTCTTTCTCACTTGTGCCAGCTCCTCTTCTTTCACTCATGTGCTATAGTTGAGTGAGTATGTGTTTCAAATAGAGAGTCTCACTTTCTATTTATACTAGTTTTCCACTTGACAATTACTTATCGGGGTTGACTTAATTAGGAGAGTCTAATAACCCTAGTACCCCTCAACTGTGGGGACTTTTTCCCCGACTTACAAAGGAGGGTTAACCTCTATGACTTTACATGACTTGATTACATTAATGATTCTCTCAATAGGAACATCGGGGTACAAAGAAATACAATATATAAAATATGCAAGTGAATACATTCTGAAGTTACAAATACATCAACACTCCCTCTTAACTAGGAAGGTATTCTCTTGACACAATTCATCAACACAATTCTTCATCACTGGATCATTCATAAAATATGGATCATCACTGAATCATCATCAAAGCTGGATCATCACTGGATCGTCATCATCATCACTGCTCCCGCTATCTCAAGAAAATGGTGTTATATCTCAATTCTTCTCGTCATAGGAAGTTCTACAGAGCCAGCCCTTTTTCATGCTGGTTGTAGGCCTAGCCTCCATGTAGGTCTTCATCAATAGAGCCAACTCTTTTTCATGTTGGATGTGTTTCCTTTCCCTTGCAAGGACTTCCCCTACAAAGCCAGCCCTTTTTCATCCTGGATGTAGCACCTTTCCTCTACAAGGATTTCCCCTATAGAGCCAGCCCTTTTTCATGTTGGATGCAACACCTTGCCTCTACAAGGATTTCCCCTACAGAGCCAGCCCTTTTTCATGCTAGATGCAACACCTTACCTCTGCAAGGATTTCCCCTACAGAGCCAGCCCTTTTTCATGCTGGCTGCAACACTTTGCCTCTGCAAGGATTTACACTATAGAGCCATCCCTTTTTCATGCTGGATGTAGTACCTTGCCTCTACAAGGATTTCCACTACAGAGGCAACCCTTTTTCATGCTGGGTGCAGTACCTTTCCCATGCAAGGATTTCCACTACAGATCCAACCATTTTTCATTCTGGATACACTACCTTGCCTATGCAAGGACTTCCACTACATAGCCAACCCTTTTTCATGTTGGATGCAATACTCAGCACTTACATCTTACCATGGGAGGAACCAATCCTACCACCATTTCAGAAAGGCACATCACTTATATCTGACCATGGGAGGAAACAATCCTACCACCATGTCAGAAAGGCTCAACACTTATATTTGAATGTGGGAGGAACCAATCCTACCACCATGTTAGAAAGGCACAACACTTATATCTGACCATGGGAGGAACCAATCCTACCACCATGTTAGAAAGGCTCACAAACTCATCACTTCCCCTCGGAAGGAACCTCGATCTAGAGAACACCAAGCTTCTCCCTGAAGTACTCAAACTTCACTCTGGCTAATGGCTTGGTCAACACATTAGCTATTTGTTCATCAATCACAACATATTGGTGCTTCACTGCTCCTCTCTACACCATATCCCTGATACAGTGATATTTGATCTCAATATGATTCAACTTGTCATGGAACACCGGGTTCTCTGACAACTTCACACAACTTTGGTTGTCGCAATATATACAAGTAGCATCCAACTGGAGATCAAACAAATTAGATAGTAGCTTTCTCATCCACACTACCTCACAACTAGCTAAACAAGTAGTGACATACTCTGCTTTGGTTGTACTTAGTGCCACGTAGGACTGCTTCCTGCTAAACCAAGAGATCACACCTGATCCCATACTCAAGCAACACACCAAAGTGCTCTTCCTATCAATGGCACTTCTTGCCCAATCCGAATCCACATAAAACTCTAGGTTAATCTTCTGATTCACCTCATACTTGAGCCCATAGTCAACTATACCCTTCAGGTACCTCAGAATATGCTTTGCAGCAATCAGGTGAACATGTCTCAGATATGTCAGGAACTGGCTCAATGTGTTCACATCAAAGCAAATATCTGGTCTCATGTTCGTCCAGTACATCAATGACCCAATCATCTGACAATACATCATAGCTTCAACCAAATCTAAAGAAGCATCACTCAATAGCTTCAGGTTCAATGCCATAGGCGTGGTCATGGCCTTGCAGTCCATCATCCCGAACCTCTTCAAAATATCTACTGCATACTTCCCTTGTCTAAGGGAGATTCCATCCGTATTCTGCCACACCTCCATGCCTAGAAAGTAGTGCATCATATCCAAGTCCTTCCTCCCGAACTTGGAAACAAGTCTCCTTCTTGAACTTTAATGAGTTCCTCTTTTCCTGTTAGGAACAAGTCATTGACATATAACATGAGCATCATTGGTATTCTGCCTTCAACCTTGAAGTAAAGATTGGAATCCACTTTACTCTCAGTAAATCCTAAAGCCATCAGTAATTTGTCCATCCTGTCGTATCATGTTGAACCTCAGAATCTTCTACAGTCACTCCCTCTATAGCAGAGCATCATTCTCCCTCTACCTTTCATACTCTATGCATTGAAACATTCTTTACTGGAGTGAAGAGTAGCTTCCTCTGCTACTAATATTCTATGTATCCATCTAGGGTCACTGGATACCAAGATCCTCTATCTTGAACCTTTTCAAAAGTTCTTCTCACACCTATATGTGAGCTTTTCATCCTCTATAGGCTTTCATCTTCAACCTTGTAGCAAATTTTAAGATCTTCATCACTCTAGGTGATATTCAAGATCCTCATGTATGTGTTATCCCATGGGTTCCTTCTGATATCGTATAAGGCCTTCTTTAATTTGCACACATGAGTATGCATGTCATGTGTCTTAACTTCCAATGGTTGCAAATGTCTCTTCGTAGTCTATGCCTTCTTTCCATGAGAAGCCTCATGCTATGAATCTTTCCTTGTATCCCACGATGTTTCCATCTACTGCATGCTGGATCTTGCAGATCCATATGGAAGACACTATGAACTTCCCTTCAGGTCTCGATACCGCATCCTAGACATCATTCTTCTTGAACTGGTACTCTCCTTCCCTTTCTTCTTGGTTACTTCTTCATAGCTAGAAGGTTCTGCATCAATGATGTTTCTCAATAGTGTCACATAACTAGAGAGTGTCTGAGGCCTCTTAAAGCCTCGTCATACTATTCTTCATATTGGATTATTTCTTGAAATGACGTCACTCGTTCTTTGGAACAAGTCTCATCCTTATTTTCTTGTAGGTGATTGTACGCGATCTTTCCTACAAGTCAAATGCATTAGTTGTATGGTTAGAAACATTTCATAAATCATATTCATAATGAAAAATTATTATGCATAAATATATAATCATGTAACTATTTTAGCCAATACAACATTCATCCATATCTCACAGAAACTTTCTAGATGCCTTCCATCTCTACCATGACATCATTGAGATTGTGTACTAATCCAATATGTCAGCAAAGAGGCTTCATTCTAGATAAGTAGCAATGGAGATTTATATAGAACTATGGGATACTTACCGATCACATGCATATTAGTAGTATACTGTCATTAATGCAAACATTCTTTCATGCATAACACATCAACTGAAAACAAATGCATAACCAAACAATATCGTGAAAATGAAAATTGAATACTTATCTTTATTTTTTCATGGGTAGACTCCTTCTTAAGCCTTAAGCTTCATTATATTCTTCATTCATAATAGCATCATTTCTTATCCAAATGATAAGATGGATAAGAGGTTCTTCAAGAATTGAGTCCTTCATATTCCTCATCGCTTGAGGGATCTTCTTTGGATCGTGAGAGATTGATCTTCAGTTGCTCCCATATTCTCTTCTCTTATTATGAGTCAAGGTTCTCCTTTTTTATATTCTTCCTAGATTCTGCTGAAGGTAATCACTTCCTTCTCGCACACATTCCTCAAATGAATTAATCCCATGATCTTAGGAGGCCATTCAAGGTGGTTATAACAATATCTTATTCTTCTTCGATTGCTTCGTCATAGCATCGAACACTTCCTTTTGGTGTCTTTAAGGATGACACATGAGGGATGTGATGATATTTAATAGAATATGCAATGATTCTCTTGGCTCTAGCCTTAGACTCATCTCCCTTTGGCTCTTAGAACTTTCTTACTAAAATACAAATCTAAGTCAATTTCTTCAAGGATCATGGAGTTCTTATTTGAGGTGTCCGTCCTGGTTATGGATCTGGCTCATCTAGGGTTTGTCAAAGAAACCCTAATTTTCAAAACTTGGAATCTTTCAGATTTTCTTAGATAGAAATATGTGTCTCCTCAAGGCGAGCTGAGTAGCATAGGCTCATTTTCCCAAACTGTGATTAGAACTGCAAAATATCCGATGCCCTAGTTTTCTTCAATTTCTTCTGCAGAAATGCCTAATATTGTTTCTACAATATATCCACAAGTACTACTCCTATGTGTCTGAAACTTCACACTGAGGTAGCTTGGTTTGTCCTCTTTCCAAAACCGCATGTTTGAGCAGAATTGGTTTCACCAATTGGGACTTATGAGATTTTTCCCAAGGTGACTTCTTTCAGGACTGTTCATCATAGCAAATTTGTACAGACTGCCACATGTCACTTTTTCATCATTAGGGTCAAAACATTTTACCACAAAATTTATATTCCATGCATCTGGAACATCTTGTGAAATTTCATTTGGACCTTTATAGCCCGAGATATAGCAATTCTCCCTAGGTGTCCTGTTTAGGGATGAATCCTGGGAGAGGCTAGAACCTTGATTTGGAGGCATGTTATCTCCCAGAATATAGAAAATACGAGGCTGAAATTTTTACACAATGTTTAGGACGAAGTTTTCTTTGGCCTGTAAAAATTTCTTCATCTAATCCTTCTCCAATGTCGAGATATAGTGAATGTACCAAAACTACTAGTTTTAGTATTTTAGGGTTTTCAGGCATGAAACCCTAATTTTCATTAGTTTCCATTGCAACTATACTTCAGCTGTATAATGAAACTTCTTTGATTCATATTTTAATGAGAACCTCAAATGGAAATACAAAATATTTAGATCTTACCAATTTGAGATTCCTGAACTGGATCTGGAGCTGATCTTTTGCAGTGCTACTTTTCTATTACGGGGTCAAATTAGGGTTTGAATTTCCTGGAGTTTTAGCCAACCAAAAAATTTGATCTTGGTCTCTAAATTTCGATTTTGATGAGGAGAGAAATCCTATGCCGGGCTTACTAAAAAATTACTCTTCTGTGAAAGCCCAAATTTTCCACTATAGTGGTAGGTCAAAAACTGAAAATGCTCAGAATCAAATTTTGCTTCGACATAAAGGTGCGCCCTTAAATGGAGAGTTATCATAGCCTCCTGTTGCTGATGATCTATGGAGAGAGACCCAAAAAGTAATAATCCCTAGCTTCTGCAGTTGCACAATTTCTTCTTCTCAGGTTAGCTCTGGAACCATGTTAGATTTTTATCATTTAATCAATATGATCTAGGATCTTATCTGAGAGAATAACACGCACAAAAATAATCACAAGAGACAAGAGACACAAAGAGTTTTCCTCGGGGAAACCATAAAGGATAAAACCATGCAACTTCCTCACTGATAGAATGAGCATCGGTAGCAAAAGTAAAACCCAAATACACAAAGATGATCTCCGACAACTGTTGTCTTTCTCACTTGTTCCAGCTCCTCTTCTTTCACTCATGCGCTATAGTTGAGTGAGTGTGTGTTTCAAATAGAGAGTTTCACTCTCTATTTATTCTAGTTTTCCATTTGACAATTACTTACGAGGGCCGACTTCACTAGGAGAGTCTAATAACCCTAGTACGCCTCAATTGTGGGGACTTTTCCCCCAACTTAAAAGGGAGGGTTAACCTCTATGAATTTACATGACTTGATTACATTAATTATTATCCCAATAGGAACATCGGGGTACAAAGAAATAAAATATATAAAATATACAAGTGAATACATTCCGAAGTTACAAATACATCAACATATCCTTTTATGAGTCAAGCAGTAGGAGGATATTATCCCACTAGCCAAGGCCATGGTATTTACAACAACTAGACTTATATGAATCAGTCTTATCAGGTTGCATGGAACTAGATGGCACAACCTAGGCTCCCTTTCCTAGTTACACTTAACTTTCTCGATTTGTCAAGATTGACCAACGATCCGGTATCTCATGATCTGACATGGCTAGTTGTTACCGCCAAGCTTCCTTCGGAATTCCAAAATTCAAAGGTAAGAGTGGTGAGGACCATGGTGATCACATTACTACTTTCCACATATGGTGCTCTTCGAATTCATTGAACAATGATTACATTCGTTTACGACTGTTTCAACACACCTTCATGGGTCCTGTGGTGAAATGGTATATAGAGTTTCCTGGGGGAACATATCGAACGTTCAATGACCTAACCATGGAATTTATCAACCACTTTCAGGTACCTATGCATTACAATGCCGATACTAAGATCTTGTCGACACTTCAGCAAGATAAAGCCACGCATATTTCTGATCATATTCAAGAGTGGCGTAGACGAAAGCGGTTGATTAAGGCCAACATTCCACCAAAGTTCCTTTTGGAGTGGTTCCTCAAGTCGTTATTGCCATATATAGTGAAGTATGTTTCCACATATGGAGTTATGAATGAGGAAAATGATATTTTCCAGTCTTAGCAAGTAGACTTGATTTACACTCAGTCTAGGCTCTTATATGATATTATTCTGAATGCACCGCAGCCAAACTTCGAACCTAAGTTCAAATATGAGCCACATGTTGATGGCATTGTTGGCTCTGCAAGTACTAAACCTGTAGACTTGGTTACGAATCAAATGAATAATTTTTCTATTAACCAGCATGCATTGGGACAAGCTATGACTTTGTCTCATCCCACCCAATCAGCGGATGTACACTCTATGCAATCGTTGAACCAAAAGGGTAACCAAAAACCTGGACATAAAAGAAAAAGGGAAGAAACAATCGTAAGGGTGGGAATAAGAATGGAAATCATAATGATGAAAAGAACAGTAATGATGCTGGGGGGGACAAGAAGTCTAAACGTAAGGTTAATTTCCATTGCAATATTTGTGGGGGAGATCACCTCACTTACTTGTGCCCTCATATAGAAGATGCCTCGAAATTCATTGCAGAGAGCCCAACTATTCTGATGGATCCTTTACCACACAATAAAAATATGAATTCGAGGACTGTGGACTCCGGAAGTGCTTCTGGTGGGCATAAAAACTCGTCAAACACTGAAAGTGGCCATGGGTGCATCAATATGATGTCCACCGATAATGTTGTGACACAACCTAAAGATTATGGTTCATCGCAACCTGACTTGGGAAAAGAATCTGCTCCTCCCAAGGCCCCTTTGCATATCGACAAGCCTAAAGTTATACCTCACATTCCTAAGGGAGTCTTAAAGCATCCAGGGCACAATCCTAATGCTCGATCCTCCCAGAATTATTCCATTGTCGAGGATTTATGCCTGAATCCTTGTGTAATGTATGCCTTAGAAGTCCTTCAGACTTTCCCTTCACAGAGGAAATATTTACTGTCTGCCCTTGCGGTGGTTGATTCACATCCTTCCACATTGATTAAATTTGAAACCCATGAAGTCGAGCCTCGCTTGCCTTACCATGTGGCTCTCCTATTCCACGTGGAGTGTATGAACAACACCATTAAATGCACAATAATTGATGAAGGCGTTGCATCTTCTGTGATGTCTTTAGCCTGTTGGAAAGGTTTAGGTTCACCCATGTTGTCAAGATTCGAGACCATGTTGACTGATTTTGATGGGAGATATTTTCGGCCGCATGGTATAATTCCTTCTCTTGAAGTCCAATTGGGAGGGAATATCGTGTCGATCGAGGTTGAGGTGGTTGATGCACCCCTTGACTATAACCGTTTACTGGGACGTAACTGGATTTATAATATGAAAGCGGTCATGTCATTCCTCTTCCAATTTATTTGTTTCTCTTTCAAAGGGAGGATAGTCACGGTCGAGCAAAAATATTTTGATAATTACGGTATGAAAGAATCGTCGGGAGCTACTATCCTGGTCATTGATATTTCTCAGCCGACAACTGATAATGTTGGGGTAGGAATGTATCCATCATTGATGGGAACTTTCAATATTTCTACACCAATTCTTATTATAGGTTCCAGCCTTGGTAGTGAATCATCATCATTGAGTTCAATTCCATTTCACATTTCACATTTGGAATATCCTTGGACTCTCCCTTCTCCGAGAACTTTGGATGAAGACCTAGACCCACCAAGATGGACATGCCATTATCTACAGTGGTTATTTCTTATCAAGCTACTCTTGGTCCCATTGTAGATCCTAGTCCTTCCTCTTCGTGGACAAAGGAGGAGAACCCCTTTTTATTGCCTACTTGGGAGGTTGCGTCATCACACTCTCATGATTTCTTCGATGACACTTTTCCTGCGGGTGAAGCTATTCTCTAATCCATGAATGGTTTAGATGGGCCTTGGGAGGAGTTACACCATCGATCTTACTTTCTCCCAAAGCTTGGATGTATTGAGTGTGATGACTGTAGGGCGATCCTTAGCGAGAAGGTTGGTAGTCCCATGGTCCCATTAGGAGATCCTAGTAAGTTTTCCAAAGGGAACATGGATAATTTGTCACTGACTATCCCTATCAACATTTCTCGAACTCCTGGAAAAATAGAAAATGCTTACTTTGGGGAGGATTGTTTCCCCGATGAAATTGAAGCATACACTAAGCTCTTCAAATAATTTCAAGAGGTTTTTTCTTGGTCGTATGATGAAATGCCGAGAATAGACCCTCGCATTGTTGAACATGATATTAAGACCTATTTGGATGCTAGACATGTGTTACACCCAAATCTCATCATCAACATGTGATAAGATCCTAAACATCCATGTTTTCCCTCATTCCCAAATCTTGAAGTGAAAACCTTGATCCAAATGTCAAATTTGCATATAAAAACCTAGCACCGCTTCTACCCTTAAGCTTAGGAGCGGTACCTTCTTTAGAACTGCCTTTCCTCTTTGTTTAAAGAGCGGTTCTTTCTAACACCACTCTGCCATCAAGGAGCAGGAGCGGTGCCCTTGGTAAAAAGTGAAAAAGAGAAGCTTCACGGAGCTTCTAGATCAAAAGCTTCATGGAAGGCCTTATCCCTATTCACCTGGGTCAGTTGAGCTTGAGATTAATGCTTTGGGGATATCCTATCCACCTCACCCACCAAAATATCAACCATCCCTATCCATTTGAGGCCGATATAAATAGGCTCATATCCCATGGTTGAGGAGAGAGCAAAGTCATGCTGCCATTTTGACACTCTGGCCTGATCCATCAAGAGTGAGCATAGAGGAGCAAGTTGGAGCTATCGAGGATAAGACATCAGTTTTGTGGAGGAGTGGATCAACACTAAGGTACAGGTTGTAAACTCTTTCATTATTTATCAATGCAAAGTTGGTTTTCTTCCCATATAACTTGTCATGTATAATCTTGCATGTTTATTATTGGACTCCTTAGTCACCAATATAGATCCATAGATAATACTTTGGTACTTTTGATATTTTGTGTTTGATGTGTGTTCGCAGGTATCTTCTTGGAGATCTTTTTCCATAGGTGAAGGACCACATCAATATCTGAATATCATATTCCAGGTGTCTGTAGTTTCTAGGAGAAGTCTATCAGCCTTGTTGTAACTTATTTGTTCTGGATATTAAACATTCATACTAGAGGAATAGCTTCTGTCTGCAGAAGGTGAGAAATTCCTGAAAACAAATATGGCGACCATACTAGGGAAGAGCTTTAGCAGATCTGATCTTCCTTATCCTTTGAACACTTTTCCAAATCCAAGCTCCATCTTCTTATCATTTGAGTCAGATCTACCATCTGACCTAGTTGGGTTTTGAGTTGATATCATCATATCTCTTCAGATATGAGCCATCCTGACCTTCTATGCTCTTTATTGCTGTTGATTTATCTTTTTTTGATGCCGGTTTTCCAAATTTTGACTTTGTTTTTTCGCTCTTATTGTGTTTTGGACACTTGTAGGGAACCATGCTTGTGCAGTGAGCAAAAAGTGGTGCGACTGCCTGTGCGTAGTTAGCAAGAAGTGGTGCCCCCGCCCGAGAGCAGTTAGCAGGAAGTGGTGCCTCTTCAGAACTACTATGTCAACAACTTTCTGCAAGCGGTGCTAGGTAGGTTTTTTCCAGACCTCTATTTTTCAAAATTTTGCAAAGAAATTTTTTGGTTTTTGGATTTTTTGTCTTCAACTGGCATTGTCCAGGCTTGTTTGCAAATACCTGAGTGTTCAAATCTGAAATTTTTGGTGTGGTTAATGCTTGTTTGTTAAAATCAAAAGGCTAGGTTAGATTCATCATTGTTACTGCTTGTAAGTTTGGTTATTTTGAAAGGAGTGCTTGAAAGCTTTAATATCTCAATTAGATCTCTTCCTGCTATTGGATAATCCTGAAAATAAAGACCTGTTTGATCAGTTTGTTTGTTTCCATTTTTTCGTTAAGATAGTGAATGACTTATTTTTACTCTGAAAAAAGAAATTTTTTTGGTTGAGATTCATTTATATTGTTATTTGAGGATGAATTGTTGGACCTCTGATTAGCCTCATAAGCTTTCAGATCTCCATTTTTCTTCCCTTTGGTTTATATTGTCATCTCATCAAAAGAAAAAATATTGGTAGTTTTAAATTTGATCTTTCCAGTTTAATAGAAAAATTGAAAAATATCGAATATGCCTTTGTGTGCTTCTTGTCTTTCTTCTTAGAAACAAGATCTTATCCCATCTGCTTGCTTTCAAAAGATTTGATTTGAATAAGTATTGATTGCTTGTATTCTCAGAAAATAATTTTTTATTGTAGTTGTTGGACAAGTTTTTGGTTTCAAAGAAAAACTGAAAAGAAAAAGCTTCTCTCTCCTTCTGATAATTAGGCATAATCTGAATGGTAAAGTGAATGAACGTGCATTTCATATTTGCATGGTTTTAATTTTCTGTCAAAATCTCATGCATTCACCTAACGATCCACTTTAGAATTAATGGTATTTATAGGTATAAAATTGTATAGAAATTTGAGTGATAGGTTAGAGACGTGTTCGGGCATCGTTAAACATAGGAGTTGTCGTTACTTATCTGCACCACAACCCGGGACTCGGGCGGTTCTTCCACGTACCATCAGTATATCGAACGGCCTTTCACGTACCCTTGAGGTATATAGAAAGGTACTTCACGTACTCGATTGTATATTAGAAGGCCCCTTGTGAACAGTTGTGCATTAGACAACACTACTACCGATTTGAGCTCCATGTACCTTGCATATATCGAGAGACCCCACTGGGATACCCTGTCCATCTGAGAAAAACCCTTTGGCCATATTGTGTGGAGAAATACACCGAAAATAGCATTCGGGGAGATTACTACACACATACCCTTGTGGTATATCGCGAGTTGCACCTGCTTGACAATCCTGGTAAGCGACCGACTATTTGAGCTCATCCTATCATTTAAGTTTTCTTGTTGGCATGTAGCTTGAGTAGGAGAAATTTTTGTGTGTATTCTTAGATTTGAGACCCTAGGTTAGTTTAGTAACTTATACCAATCTGGATGAGTTTCAGTTGAGATGATCCAGAAGGAATCAGGGCTTGCCACCTGATTTTCCTCCTGTTACGGGAGAAAGTCCAATGGAAGCCATCGACCAAGGAGCTGCAATTACTTCCCATGAGGAAGAAAATATAGTTGTAGAAAGTGGATACCAATTCAATTCTTATATTAATCCATTGGTTCAACAACCTCCTATGGCTGATACTTCCTTTCATTCGCATATGGAAGGTCATACCGATAGTCCCGCTCCACCTGAGTATGGCCCATATACTTCATTTTGGAGAACTTCCATGGTTTAAGCCATTTCCTCATTCAGGGTTAATAGAACCTCTCCTGAACAAACTTCTCTAGATGAAGAAGAATATAGACAAATCCAAGCATCTATTCATCGTGCACGATATTTTCAAGAGATAATGCAAAGGCTAGACAGAGTTTTGGCCGCGCCCGCACTACATACTGAAACTATATTAGCTAGATTACCCTGTAATATGGATCCTTGGCCCATGGATGAAATTAAAGCTTCTTTTGATGGTCATCCAACATATGGTGAGACTTCTTGCAATCCAGGTCAAACCTCCAATTCCGCTCTTACAGTTTTGAATTCTAGGTCTGTCTCTAGTCATCCCATACTTTCTATGGCTGTGGGGAAACCTTCTGTTCCAGTCGTGTCTATACCTTCTTACACCAGGGGGAAACCCCCATCGCGACCTACGTTACACACTAATGGAATTGTTACTAATAATAGGCAAACCTCTATTCTCAGAAAATCCATAGTATATGTCCCTCCCACCAACACAAATGTGGTAAACCCTCCTTCAAGTTCAGGTTAGCCATCAGTGGCACAACCTACAGTTAATCAACCCTCATGGGGTTATGGTTACCCAACAAATCAAATGCCTGTAGGGAGCATGAATTATCAACCTATCCCTATAGGAATGTCTTACACTGGAATTCCATACCCTGGGACTGCATTTACACAATGGGGGAAACCCAACTAGTCTTACATTCCGGAGATGGGAAAAATACCTATTCATACTGTTGGAGGTACCGGAGGAATACCTTATGGAGGTCCTCCCTCTAGGGTTCCTGGCATTCCTCCTCCTAGTTGTCCTGGAGGTTCTGGTGACCCTCCTCCTGGTGGTCCTGGTGGTTCTAGTGGCCCTCCCCCTGGTGGTCCTGGTGGTCCTGGTGGACCTCCTCCTAATGGTCCTGGTGGATTTGGTGGCCCTAACCCTAGAGGTCAATATTCAAGAAGTACATCATCTCATCAGATGTTTTAACAACCTATATATCAGTCAAATTATGACCCTACTGGTGGTTACATGCCTTATCAATATTACAAGTACGTGGAACCCAATTGTCAGTTACCTTTCCTACCAAATTTGGACTTAGAAAATTTTTCCAAGTTGATTAATGACCCCATTGAACACAACCCTTCATGGCTTACTATTCCAGTAAAGTTGCCATCGGACATCTCGAAATTCGATGGTAAGTAGGGAGATGATCCTAAAAATCATGTTATGACTTTCCATCTATGGTGTTCGTCAAACTCCTTGATGGATGATTCTATTCGATTAAGAATCTTCCAGCACACTTTGACCTGTACGACCGCGAAGTGGTATATTGAACTTCCATGACATTCGTTTGTGGATTTTAGTGCATTGGAAGCTATCTTCCTCACATAATTTCAGCTACCCATTCATTATGAAATGGGTATAGACCTTTTGACCTCTCTACGTCAAAACACCACCACACACATATTGGATCACATCCACAAGTGGAGAAGGCAGAGAAGGATAATTAAAGCTCATATCTTGGACCAAATCTTAGCTGATTGGTTTACGAAGTCTTTATTGCCACCCATTGATTGAGATGTGGCCATGGGCGGTGATGTCACTGAAGAGTAGGCTATCAGTCACATTCAGTATCTAGACTTGGTGTATTCCCAATCCGAAACTTTGTATGACCTTATTCCTCAAGCTCCTCATCCCAGCATAGACCCGACTAAGCCACCTGTAGAACTCCTGTCAATGGGGTTATCGGTTCAATATAGACCCTGTCAATGACTAAATCTGCCAAGCAAACCAGTGCTTGTACTATTGCTCCTTCTAATCCTACGGTTTTTCATTGAGGTGAATACTATTCAAAGTACGCAATCATTCGGTAATAATAAAAAGGGAAAAGGTAAAAATAAAAATCCCGGAAACCAACAGGAAAATCCCAAACCTACGGCCCCGAAGAATGACAATAAAGGAAAAAGGAAAGACAAATATCCCTGCCTGTTGTGTGACGGCGATCATTTCATGAAGGAATGTCCTTGCTGTGATGAAATTAACAAGTTTTTAAAAAGTAACCCTGCACCAACAGTTCTTACTGATCCCTATCATTCTCAACAACAACTGATAGACCACATGTCCAATCAAAGAAATTTTGGTCCTTCAGAGGAAGTCTGAATGATGTCGTAGAAAACTATTAGTTTAACAACTTGTACTCAGTCATATGACAAACCTGAAGAGAAGAAAAACAAAAATACTTCTCCAGATAAACCTCCTCCCACTGGTTCTCCCACATCCTCGTCTAATGGTCCCCTAACTATCGAGAAACCTAATCTCGACATGATTTTGCATCTGCCCAAGAGTACTCTTAGGAAGTCTATTTTTAATCCCAATGCCTGAGCTGCATAGTTCTATAATGTTGTTGAAGACCTCGCTTAGGCACCGTGTGTAATGTCTACCTTAGAAGTACTCCAAATTTGTCCTACGAAACGCAAAAACTTGTTAAATGCCTTAGGATCCCTAGACCTGGATAACAAAAATTTGATCCATTTTAACCCAGAGAATCACAAATCTAGACTACCTCACCAACTCGCTTTTCAGATCATAACAGAAGTAGTTGGGAAAAATATCTTTAGGAATGTTCTAGATGAAGGTGCTTCAACCTCAGTTTTGTCTCTATCCTGTTGGAAAGCCATTATCTCTCCCGAGCTTTCAAAACCACTGACAACCCTAAGAGCCTTTGATGGCAAAGGTTTCCAACCCCATGGTCTCATACCAACATTTTTAGTTGAGTTGGGGGAAAAAACTCCATTCAGGTGGAAGTAATGGATGCTCCATTAGGCTACAATATTATCCTAGGAAGAAATTGGTTTTATGCTATGACTGTTGTCACTTCGACAGTATTTAGAACGCTCCAGTTTCCACATTTAGGAAAGATTGTGACAATTGATCAACTTGATATCTGTACACTGGATGTTACTACCCCTACGACAAATAACATTCCCATGCTAGGTAAGTCCCCTCCTCCTTATCAGTCGATTGGGGTAGGTATGCTGAAGGACTCTTCCCTTATGGGCGTATTTACATCAACTCCTTCTAGCACAGAGACGACAAATGTCAATATGATATCCTCATTTGGCTATGATCCCAAGGGTAAGCAAGTTGTTGATTTGTCCTTCCACAGCTCGCATGAAGAAGTTTATGATGCTATCCAATCCGTTTCTGATGACCATACAGATGATCTTCATCTTGTGGCTTTAGATCCTTACCACCTGTCCTACTGGTTAGAACCCTCTCTTCCTACTCTGGATTATCTCTCCCAGACTTTTTCGTCAGATGAAACTATCATGGAGATAATGAGTATGAATGAATCAGTATGGGAGGATCATCATCACAGATCCTCGTTCCTCCCCAACACCAATTCGACAGATACTGATTTTGTATCCTTCTTGGGTACTGATATTGTCGACATTCTGCAAACACCTGTGTTGTTGCAAGATTATGATTTTGAAGGAAATCTATGCAACATCACTAAAACAACTCCAATCGACATATAGGTCAAGCCTGGAACTATTGAACATGTTCACGTTGGGTAGAACTGTTCAATAGAAGAAATAGAAGAATATGGAGCACTTTTCAAGGAGTTTCAAGATATTTTTGCCTGGTCTTATGAAGAAATTCCTGGGATAGACCCATCTATCATGGTCGATGACTCCATGAAACCAAAACCTATCCCATAGCCAGACCGGTCAGGAAAAAATTGCGTCAAGTCCTTCCCCAGAATGCAGTGGCTATCAAAGCCGAAGCTGAAAAAATTCTAAAGGCAGGATTGATCTATCCTATACCCCTGATGGAATGATTGTCTAACATCGTTCATGCAAACAAAAAGCAGGGAACCATTAGAGTCTGTATCGATTTTAGAGACCTGAATAAAGCCTATCCTAAGGACAATTTTCCAACTTCGCACATCAATCAGATTATTGACAACTATGCCAAAAGTGTCATCTTCTCATTCATGGATGGATTTTCTAGCTATAATTATATTGAGATATTTACCACCTATCAGCACAAGACGACATCTATATGCCTGTGGGGAACCTTCGCCTATAGGAAGTTACCCTTTGGCCTCAAGAACGGTGGAGCCACATTCTAGCGTGCTATGCTCTATGCATTTCACGACATTAAAAACATCATGGAGCCATACCTTAATGACCTCCCTGTGCATTCAAAGAAACGAGAAGACCATCCTCAACATCTTAGAGACATTTTCTTGAGATGTTGTCATTACAAAATACGACTGAACCCACACAAATGTTTTTTTTTGCGTTGAGACGGGACGCCTCTTAGGCTTCATGGTTTCTAAGGATGGCATCCAGATTGATCCATTGAATATTGCTGCTATACTCACCCTACCTGCCCCAACCAACATCCTTGAGCTCCAAAGTTTGCAATGGAAGGAAATATTTCTTCGTCATTTTGTTTGTAACTTTGCTGGGAAAATGCACGGTTATATGCGTCTCCTCAAGAAGGACACTCCATTCTTCTGGGATGACCAGGCCTAGTGAGGCTTTGATAATATTAAGCACGCTCTAACTCATTCACCCATGATACACCCCCTGGATTATTCAAATGATTTTCTCTTATATGTTGCTACCTCTACTACTACCATTGGAATGGTTCTAGCCCAAGAGGATCAAAATGACCAAGAACATGTGATATACTATGCTAGCAAGAATCTTCTCGATTCCAAAAATCGATACTCACGTGTGGAGAAGCTAGCATTGGCTACGGTCGTTACTGTCCAAAATTTTTGTCATTACATTTTGCTTCGCACTACCACGGTATTTGCAGACCAGAACCCTATGTACTACATCCTAACTTGATAGGTGCTAGGGGGCAAATAATCCCATTGGATTGTCATCCTGCAAGAGTTTGAACTTGAGTTTTCCAAAGCTAATTCAAAGAAATCATTGGTCTTTGCAGAGCTGATGTGTGACCTTCCCTATGCTTTGATGGATTCTGAGCCCAATGATTCATTCTCGGATGTATTTCTGTTACTAATAAGCATGACCGACCTGTGGTATGGATATTTAATCATTTATCTCCAGACACAGAGATTTCAACCCGATTTGTCTCATGACGATCATCATCGCCTCCGTCACCATGCAAAATACTACCTTATCCTGAATGATACATTGTATAGGCATGGTATAGATTCCATTCTCCGACGACACCTCACCCATGAAGAGGTTGAATAGGTTCTCAATGACTGCCACTCTAGAGCATGTGGCAGTCATCTTTCTGGGATGGCTACAGCCTATAAAATCCTTCGCACTGGCTATTTCTGGCCCTCAATATTCAAATATTGTCATGAGGTTGTTAATAAATTCCCACCCTGCCAACATTTCTATCCAAAAAAGCACACCCACCTTGGTCTGCTACACCCCGTCATTGTAATTGGCCCTTTCGCCAAATGGGGGATAGATTTTATGCATTGTAAGCCTACCTCAGCCGGGGGGCATGGTTACATCATAGTAGCCATGGATTATTTCACTAAATGGGCTGAGGCTATGCCCACATATGCAAATGATGGTGAGACTGCCACCCTCTTCCTATTTAATCATGTAATAGCTAGGTTTGGAGTTCCACAGTCCATAGCCACTGATCATGGATCACATTTCTGGAATCAGATGATGGTAGAGTTAAGTTCCAAGCTGGATTTTCACCATGAAAAATCAACTCCCTATTATTCACAGGCTAATGGTCAGGTCGAGGCCATTAACAAAGTCTTAAAAACTATGCTGTGTCGGATGGTTGGATATCATAAATCCAATTGGCACCAGACTCTCTTTTTCGCTCTATGGGATTATAGGACTTTAGTGAAAATAACGACTGGTTTTACACATTTATAGTTAGTTTACAGACTAGACGCTATCCTACCTATTCAGTGCCAGATCCTGTCTTTGAAACTTTCCATTGAACTTCTCCCCAATACTTCCACCGAGGAAGAAATATTTTTATACCTAAACAATCTTGACGAAACTAGATGAGATGCTGCCTTAGTCAATGAGGCACATAAGAAACATGTCAAGGCGCAGTATGATAAATCTGTCTAGCCTCGTGTTTTTAATGAAGGTGACCTAGTTTTGACCTACAATCAGAAACATGATAAACTAGGAAAAGGGAAGTTCGAATCAATGTGGTATGGTCCTTTTATCGTTTCCAAAGTCTTAGAGAAAGGGGCCTATGAGCTTGTAGATTATGACAGAATCCCCTTCGGGCAACCTCGCAATGGGTTGTACCTAAAGAGGTACTATGCTTAGATCAATCATGTATGGTACCTTGTAAATATGTACATTTTTGAATTTCTATGTGTTTTAGTATTTTCAATATGGTTTTGAGTTTAGTGTCCAAACTGCTTATACCATGTTTTGGTTATGTATATTGGATGGCCTTTTATGGCTTTGCTGATGGTGCTTGCTGTCATACCCTGAACCTTGCTTCAGCTGCTTGGGTTTTGTATTCCCCTGCACATGATCTAGTAAGTTCAGGAGTGGTTTATATTGGTCCAACTACCAACAACATCGCCGAGTAGCATGCAGTAATAGGTCTACTGACTGAAGTTGTGTCTCGGGACATTTGTGATTTGGTAGTATTCATGGAATCGTAGTTAGTGGTTTGTCATATGAACCATGTCTATACCATCAGAAACCCCATACTTCTTTGCCTCTTTCAGAGAGTGCATCTACTGGAAAGATCATTTGAGGTCATTACTTATAGGAATATCCCGAGGGTAGACAATGCAGTTGTTGATTCGTTAGCAAACTATATCCTAGACTAATATATTGCTGATACATAACTTGAAAATAAAGCATGGTTTCTCATATTGTAAATAAATAGTAGATAACACATAAACTCATGTAAATACATTTTCCATTTGAGACATATAAACACAAGTAACAGAGTTTGTATATATATAATGTTTTTACAAAAACGATCACGAGACCTCATCTGAAGCACGATGTCTTTCAGGAAAATACAACATCATACAAAATATTGAAGCTATCTCAGCTTTCAGTAATACATTGTGTAGGACATCATCTAGTGATGATCATGGTAACACATGACAACCCGTACTACTCTATGTAGCAGTCGGCTGAAACGGACCGACACTCCCACAGTGTGCCTCTGGTACCTCATTGGGAGGTCATCAATATCTGCATATGGTATGTCCAGGGTTAACCTCTCCAGTTTCTCCTCTAACTCTCCCAGCTGGTCATCACCTCGGTGAACAAACTGAGCTCCCGCTCGCCTGTCCATTGGGGATGATCCCCCAGGTCGTGCGGCACCAACATCTGCATGAGAAAATTTAGGTTTTGTTACTGCTCATAAAAAACATAAAAAGATGAAAATGAAAAAACACAATCAACATTTCAGAGTATTGTTTCTTACTGATGTCTCCCCACTGTGCACCAGGTGGAAGTGGTAGGTCAGGGTCACCTCTGAAGTTAGTACCTGCACATGCGTAATCCTCAACCATGAGGATCTGGTCCTCCAACCAGTGAAAAAATCCAACATCATACTTCACTTTGGCTCTGCCACTGCCCGTACAAGCCATAAGTTATACCCTCCTCAACATATGAGGGTCTCCGGGCCTCAGATCTGTAAATATCACTTGGGGCCTCATGTGGGGCACTCGCTCGAAAAAGAAACAAACTAAAATGGATCCATAGCCGAACTGTTTCAACTCATCTTGCCGACATTTAGTCAGCTGGTCCTTGAAGATTGGAATTAGTGCCTCTACCCAGTTAAAGACAGTGGGTTCCATAGCCTCTATGGAATACAGTAAATGCACTCTTGATGCCTGGTGAGGCCCTTGGCTTCCTGCCAGCCTCTACATAGTGAAAAGAACAATGCGAAGTGCATCATCCACCACTGCCTTTATGGTGATTTGCTTCCCCGAAATCTTAGTACCAGGCACACAGTAACAGTTTATTAGCTCTTGGGTGGTCACACCCCCTCCTCGGGAACCAATCAATGAGACTTGAGCACCCCATCTAGACAATCCTATCAGAAAGTAGATGTCCTCTACCTCTATGGTCAATATATGAGCTCCAACCTAAAAATACGGTTGTTCAGGGTTCCACATGCATAGGATATGCTCTAACGGGCTCTCATGATATATCATATTCGGAGTGTGGAAAAAATTCAAGAGGCCACAACCTCTTAAAGAAGTAATGCACCCCGCATTTCCCTCAGCCAGGGCATCATCACTGTCATGTTGCCGTTCTTTCCATATAACCATTTTTAACTGGATAAAACTTGCCAAAAACAATAATGAGCTAGTCAAAATCATATTCAATCATTAAAATCATCAAAAAACTTTTATTTTAGCTTGCCCTCTTAGTTTTTCAACCTCATGGCCGGCACTGCCTTTCCTCCACTTACATAGAGTGGTGGCACCTCCTGAGTGAAACTGAACAGGGGCAGTTTTTATTGGGCATTGCTTGTCCTGCAAGAAGCAGGAGCGGTGCACTCAATTTGGGTTTAGGGCTTGTTCAAAGACCCCTGAAACCCTAGCCAAAGAAAAAATGAAAACTATAAAATGAAAGAACAATGTTCTAGCATATACCTGGCTCTGACAGTACTCAAAATGGATGGTGGATTTTCCTGTAATTTTCGGTTGAAGATCTGGCTTCAAAAGTCTCCCAAATGCTCTCACAAATTGGTAAATAGTAAAATGACTTGTTTTTACTATTCAATTGACTTTTAAA
The DNA here is from genome assembly GCA_001517045.1 of Pseudotsuga menziesii. NCBI lineage: Eukaryota > Viridiplantae > Streptophyta > Pinopsida > Pinales > Pinaceae > Pseudotsuga > Pseudotsuga menziesii. The sequence goes on along the minus strand of LPNX010399561.1, from coordinate 191,094 downwards.
TATATATTTTTATGTTTTTCACATTATTATTAATGTTTTTAAAATCATTTTGATATGAAAACACCCTTCAATATAGTTTATAAAGTCATTTTTTCGAATATTTAGGGAACTAATGGACTTTTAGGTCTTGCAGGGATGAAAAGATAAATAGTAGTGTCTATGGAGGAGTTTTTTTTTGACTTTTTCGCACTTCCAGAAAATGGAAAAAGTCCACGAGCGTTTATTTCGACACTTTGGTCATGCTCTTAGAACTCAGTATCAAAGTTACGACTCTTTTTTTTATTCTTTTTGGGCTCATAAAAACTTCTCGTTGTGAAAAGGAAACCTAATGGAGTCCCCTTTCAACTCTTTTCAGACTCCCTAAATATGAAAATATTGTTGAGTACTTGTCGTCTTCATACTCGTAAAAGTATTTGAAGATTCATCTCTCTGACGGTAGGTTATCTCTTTCTCTATTCGGACAGTCTATTTACGAAAAAGGAACGCTCAAGCCAATCATGACTGGAAGAGTTCTCTTGGGTATTATTTTATACTTTTTTGGGCCCTAGAGACTAAATCATATGAAAAAGGACCCTTTGGAGTTTTCTTCCGTCTTCGTTCAGACTCTCTAAACATGAACGACACCGAGTTTGCTTTCATTGGACTCGTTAAACTAAACACTAAGAGACCCATTCAGGGAACGAGCCCCTCCTTTCTTAGGTTCGTGAAATATATGAGAATGGAATTTTCTTTGGATGAGCTAAAACGAGTGTTTGTTACCCTCTTTGGACTCGTAAAAATGAAAAAGAAGCACTCATCAATCATGATGGGGGAATTAAGGGAAGGGAATCATTTTGCAAATAAATGGCACTTGTTTGTCACGTTTGAACGTGGCACTTGTCTACATATCATTTAGTCAATTGGGTATTCAACTGACTTACAAGTCGATCCTCTTTCATGAGTCATGTCACTCCTTTGAGTTTTTCAAAATAATGCATTGTCCACTATCGTATTGTGGCCCGCCTCGTCGAGTCAATGATGCCAAGTATTTTGTTGTGCCGCTCGATCTTCAAAGGAAGTAAAAAGTTTACCCCTACAGTTAAAAAGCTTTTGTGTCAGTACTTTTGAGTCAGTCCTATGGTTACATTATCTACGACATTCCAGAAATTTGTTTTAAGTTTTGTATCGTCGATGTGGGATTCATCATGGCCCTCCTTCGACGAGACTATTCCCGTCGACATCAGCTCATCATGGGAAATAGTATTAGAAACAATTTTAGTACCTTAAGATCTGTATGCCTCAATGACAGTTTCTCTCGCTCTCGACATAGGTTCACATCATCGACCTTTGATCGAAATATTCCACTGGGTGTTCGACATCAAAACATCTATTCACACTCAATAGATTGTACTAGGGTACCTTGGGAATAATTGACATCAATGGTGATCTCCCTCGAACTTGTTAATGGTTCACATCATTGACCGGTAATGAAGTGGTTTCTACCATGTTCGACTTCAGATCATTGTAATCACATGGATAGAATCATACTTTGTGGAAGTCGAGACGAAGACCCTGGGTATCTATTTGAAAGCACTCATAACTTTCTCCCCAGGTTGCGATGGAGTATATTGTATGAAGTACCAGCATGGATCCACATTTCTATGGTCGTGGCTATGCTCAAATTTGCATCTGTATGACATAGATCTACGTTGTATGTCTAGTAGCTATGTCCAGGTTTGATTCATTTATCACATGGATCTATGCTGTATTCTAGTAGCCATGTTTGTTATTTTCAGATCCGCCTTGTATTGGTATGTAGCCATGGTGAAGACACATTTGCTCATGAGTCAAAAGTATTGATGTATTGCAGATGCCTTGTTGATTTTGATATCTGATCAAGCTGATTCTTGCCTCAAAGTGATAACTTTCTCTATCAAATATCTTGCCCATCATATCCCTCTAGCCTCATGCTTTGGGGGTCATTCTGTTACACCCAAATCTCATCATAAACATGTGATAAGATCCTAAACATCCATGTTTTCCCTCATTCCCAAATCTTGAAGTGAAAACCTTGATCCAAATGTCAAATTTGCATATAAAAATCTAGCACCACTTCTACCCTTAAGCTTAGGAACGATACCTTCTTCAGCGCCACCTGAGTTGTGTTGAAGATAGGCGGTTGCACTGCCTTTCCTCTTTGTTTTAAGAGCGGTTATACCTAACACCGCTCTGTCATCAAGGAGCAGGAGCGGTGCCCTTGGTAAAAAGTGAAAAAGAGAAGCTTCACGAAGCTTCTAGATCAAAAGCTTCGTGGAAGGCCTTATCCCTATTCACCTGGGTCAGTTGAGCTCGAGATCCATGCTTTGGGGATCTCCTATCCACCTCACCCACCAAAATATCAACCATCCCTATCCATTTGAGGCCTATATAAATAGGCTCATATCCCATGGTTGAGGAGAGAGCAAAGTCATGCTGCCATTTTGACATTCTGGCCTGATCCTTCAAGAGTGAGCATAGAGGAGCAAGTTGGAGCTATCGGGGATAAGACATCGGTTTTGTGGAAGAGTGCATCAACACTAAGGCACATGTTGTAAACTATTTCATTGTTTATCAATGCAAAGTTGGTTTTCTTCCCATATAACTTGTCATGTATAATCTTTCATGTTTATTATTGGACTCCTTAGTCACCAATATAGATCTATAGATAATACTTTGGTACTTTCGATATTTTGTGTTTGATGTGTGTTTGCAGGTATCTTCTTGGAGATATTTTTCCATAGGTGAAGGACCACATCAATATCTGAAGATCGTATTCCAGGTGTTTGTAGTTTTGAGGAGAAGTCTATTAGCCTTGTTGTAGCTTATTTGTTCTGGATCTGAACCATTTAGATTAGAGGAACGGGTTCTGTCCGCAGAAGGTGTGAAATTCTTCGATGACACTTTTCCTTAGGGTGAAGCTATTCTCTAATCCATGAATGGTTTAGATGGGCCTTGGGAGGAGTTATACTATCGATCTTACTTTCTCCCAAAGCTTGAATGTATTGAGCGTGATGACTATAGGGTGACCCTTAGCGAGAAGGTTGGTAGTCCCATGGTCCTATTAGGAGCTCCTAGTAAGTTTGTCGAAGGGAACATGGATAATTTGTCACCGAATATCCCTATCAACATTTCTCGAACTCCTGAAAAAATAGAAAATTCTTACATTGGGGCAGATTGTTCCCCTGATGAAATTGAAGCATACACTAATCTCTTCAAAGAATTTCGATAGGTTTTTTCTTGTTCGTATGATGAAATGCCAGGAATAAACCCTCGCATTGTTGAACATGAGATTAAGACCTATTTGGATGCTAGACATGTTCGAAAATGCTTGCGTGTGATGAATCCCCATAAGGCACCCGTTACTAAGGAAGATATAAAGAGGTTGCTTAAGGCTGGATTTATCTATTCGGTTCCCTTGACTAAATGGGTATCCAATCCCGTTCTGCTTGATAAGAAACAAGGGACTATCCGTGTGTGCACTGATTTTAGAGACCTGAACATAGCTTGTACTAAAGATAACCTTCCCACACCATTCATAGATCAAATTTTGGATTAGTGTGCGGGAAGTGAGGTTTTCTTGTTCATGGATAGATTTTTAGGGTATAATCAGATTCAGATCGAGCCTGAGGACCAACATAAATAAATTTCATTTTTCCTTGGGGGACATTTGGATAGTGAAAAATGCCTTTCGACCTAAAAAACACTGGAGATACTTTTCAACGAGAAATGACCTTCGATTTTCACGACCTCAAGTGAATTATTGAAGTTTATCTTGATGATTTAGTTGCTCACTCTCGTTGAGAGTGGATCATCCTGACCATCTATGCTTGGTTTTCGAAAGATGCCGCCGATATAAAATCTGGTTAAATCCACAAAAGTGCATCTTTTGCATGAAAGTAGGTTTCCTATTGGGGTTTATTGTTTCTAAGGAGGGCATTAGGGTTGACCCTCTTAAGGTTGAGGCCATACTTCGATTGTGTCCCCCGCGCACTATTAGAAATATTCAGAGTTTGCAAGGGATGGCTAAATTCTTGCAGAGGTTTGTTGTCGATTTCACCAATTTTTCCAAGGGTTTCATGCGTCTTTTGATAAAAGACACTCCTTTTATCTAGGATGAGCAACCCCAGGAGTCTTTCGATGCATTGAAGAAAGCCTTGGCATCGACCCCCGTGCTTAGTCCACCAGACTATAGCCGTGATTTCTTGTTATATGTGTCCGCATCTCAAGAGACCATTGGAATGGTTTTGGTTCAAGAGGATGAGGAGATCCAAGAGCACTTTATCTATTATCTTAGCCAAAATCTTATTGATGCTGAACTTCTTTATACTCATGTAAAGAATCTAGCCCTAGCTACTGTCCATGCGGTCCAATGATTGAGACATTACATGCTCCTTCAATAGAATTTGGTTGGGGCTCACATCAATCCATTTCAGTTCGTCCTCACCCGATGGATGATAAGGGGAAGATACAATAAATGGATTATGATCTTGTAAGAGTTTGATCTCAATTTTTTTTCAGCAAAGTCGAAGAAATAGTTGATTTTTGTGGAGCTCATATAATATTTTCCTAGTTTGAATGAAGTCGAGATTCATGAAGACTCTTTTGTTGATGAGCACATCTTCCTCATTTTGACTATGGACCCATGGTATGGGGATATTATTGTCTATTTGCAAAATTTGAAGGTCCCTCCTCACCTCTCATGGGATGAGCGTCGATGGTTACGACATGTAGCTAAGAACTACCTCATTGTTGGTGACACTTTGTATCTCTGTGAGGTTGATTCCATTTTGCGTCGATGTTTGACTCACGAGGAGGATGAGGTTGTGATGAATGATTTCCATAGAGGGGCGTGTGGTGGTCATTTATCTGGGCTTGCTATATCCCAAAATATTTTGAGAGCATGTTATTTTTAGTCTTCGATCTTCAATGATTGTGTCAATGCGTTCAAGCAGTGCCACCCTTTCCTGGTGTTTGCATGGAATATGCACTCACATCCTACCCTATTACATCTGATTATCATTGTTGGTCCCTTCACTAAGTGGGGGGTTGATTTTATGGATTGCAACCTAGCTTTGTTTGGGGGGCATCATCATATTATAGTGGATGTTGATTACTTCACGAAATGGACAGAGACTATTCCCACTATCAAAGTCGACGGTGAGAAAGCCACGCATTTCATTTTCAATCAGATTATCACCCAATTTGGTATTCGGAGAGAGCTTTTCATGGACCATGGAAGGAAATTTCAAAACAAGATGATGGCTGAGCTATATTTGAAGTTGGGGTATTGTTATAGCGGATTTCACCACTCTAGGTGAATCACACTTTGTATGGCCTTCCCCTGTCCCCCTGCAGACTCTTTAGACCCCATGGACCAGATTTTATCCTTTGATGTTTCCTTGATCATCCCTAAAAACTATATAAAAAATTATATACGTGGAATTTTTACCCGATAACCGTGTACATACGCGGGTTTGACCCCTATAACCGCGTACATCGGGATGTGTGCATATTCCAAATCCTTTTGGAGTTTTCCTTGACATGGATCCGACTCATTCGACTCCTGGCCTTCCATATGCCTAGAGATCGCTCGAATTCGACCCTTCATTATCCCTTGTGAAGCTATATAAGGAACCCCTTGGTACATTGAAGGCATATGGAGAGATTGAAAGCAACAAAACTATAGTCCATTGTTGCCGGAATTTATGCTTGAGTCTGCATCCCTTTTTCCCTTTGGAGCACTTTTGTGTTCTTCCCAAGCTTGCCTTTTGCTAGTGAGCTCGCTATTGTGAGATGGAGGATTGAGGTGGTGGAGGCCCAAGTGGGGGATTCAGTTTCTCCGATTCGCAGACGTGTCGTCAGAGGTTGTAACTATCTTGTAATCTCTGATTTATATTAATAAGAACTATCTTTTCCTGTCCAATGATGTATATTTGATTGAATATTGTATCCATTGGAATATGTCAAATGCTTTTACATTATTGATTATATATGCTAGAATAGATCTAACACCATGATATATAGTACGCTTGTATTGTTTACTTATTGTTGAGGAAGTATTATATCAATTCAAGCTGAAGATTGGAAAGCTCAACGGGGATCTACTTCAACCGTCTGGAATAAGGTACGAGGTTTGATCCTTTAGTGTTAGACATTTTATTTCTATTGCATATTAGGAAAGATTGATTTCCGGAGTCAAAGCTGTCTGTTGTGGTACCCCAAGCCATAGGAATTTATCTCTGTAACAGAATTGGCGACTCTGCTGGGGATTTCACCACTCTAGGTGAATCACACTTTGGGTGGCCTTCCCATCTGTTATAGCGGATTTCACCACTCTAGGTGAATCACACTTTGTATGGCCTTCCCCTGTCCCGCTGCAGACTCTTTAGACCCCATGGACCAGATTTTATCCTTTGATGTTTCCTTGATCATCCCTAAAAACTATATAAAAAATTATATACGCGGATTTTTACCCGATAACCGCATACATACGCGGGTTTGACCACTATAACCATGTACATCGGGATGTGTGCATAGTCCAAATCCTTTTGGAGTTTTCCTTGACATGGATCCAACTCATTCGACTCCTGGCCTTCCATATGCCTTGAGATCGCTCGGATTCGACCCTTCATTATCCCTTGTGAAGCTATATAAGGAACCACTTGGTACATTGAAGGCATATGGAGAGATTGAAAGCAACGAAACTATAGTCCATTGTTGCCGGAATTTATGCTTGAGTCTACATCCCTTTGACCCTTTGGAGCACTTTTGTGTTCTTCCCAAGCTTGCCTTTTGCTAGTGAGCTTGCTATCGTGAGATGGAGGATTGAGGTGGTGGAGGCCCAAGTGGGGGATTTAGTTTCTCCGATTCACAGACGTGCCGTCAGAGGTTGTATCTATCTTGTAATCTCTGATTTATATTAATAAGAACTATCTTTACCTGTCCAATGATGTGTATTTGATTGAATATTGTATCCATTGGAATATGTCAAATGCTTTTACATTATTGATTATATATGCTAGAATAGATCTAACACCATGATATATAGTATGCTTGTATTGTTTACTTGTTGTTGAGGAAGTATTATATCAAATCAAGCTGAAGATTGGAAATCTCAACGGGGATCTACTTCAACCGTCCGGAATAAGGTACGAGGTCTGATCCTTTAGTGTTAGACATTTGATTTCTATTGCATATTGGGAAAGATTGATTTCTGGAGTCAAAGCTATCTGTTGTGGTACCCCAAGCCATAGGAATTTATCTCCGTAATAGAATTGGCGACTCTGCTGGGGATTTCACCACTCTAGGTGAATCACACTTTGTATGGCCTTCCCATCTGTTATAGCAGATTTCACCACTCTAGGTGAATCACACTTTGTATGGCCTTCCCATCTGTTATAGCAGATTTCACCACTCTAGGTGAATCACACTTTGTATGGCCTTCCCCTGTCCTGTTGCAGACTCTTTAGACCCCATGGAACAGATTTTATCCTTTGATGTTTCCTTGATCATCCCTAAAAACTATATAAAAAATGATATATGCGGCTTTTTACCCGATAACCGCGTACATACACGGGTTTGACCACTATAACCGCGTACATCGGGATGTGTGCATAGTCCAAATCCTTTTGGAGTTTTCCCTTTAGTGTTAGACATTTGATTTCTATTGCATATTGGGAAAGATTGATTTCTGGAGTCAAAGCTGTCTGTTGTGGTACCCCAAGCCATAGGAATTTATCTCCGTAATAGAATTGGCGACTCTGCTGGGGATTTCACCACTCTAGGTGAATCACACTTTGTATGGCCTTCCCATCTGTTATAGCAGATTTCACCACTCTAGGTGAATCACACTTTGTATGGCCTTCCCCTGTCCTGCTACAGACTCTTTAGACCCCATGGACCAGATTTTATCCTTTGATGTTTCCTTGATCATCCCTAAAAACTATTAAAAAATGATATATGCGGCTTTTTACCCGATAACCGCGTACATACGCGGGTTTGACCACTATAACCACGTACATCGGGATGTGTGCATAGTCCAAATCCTTTTGGAGTTTTCCTTGACATGGATCTGACTCATTCGACTCCTGGCCTTCCATATGCCTTGAGATCGCTCGGATTTGACCCTTCATTATCCCTTGTGAAGCTATATAAGGAACCCCTTGGTACATTGAAGGCATATGGAGAGATTGAAAGCAACGAAACTATAGTCCATTGTTGCCGGAATTTATGCTTGAGTCTGCATCCCTTTGTCCCTTTGGAGCACTTTTGTGTTCTTCCCAAGCTTGCCTTTTGCTAGTGAGCTTGCTATCGTGAGATGGAGGATTGAGGTGGTGGAGGCCCAAGTGGGGGATTCAGTTTCTCCGATTCGCATACGTGCCATCAGAGGTTGTTATATCTATCTTGTAATATCTGATTTATATTAATAAGAACTATCTTTTCCTATCCAATGATGTGTATTTGATTGAATATTGTATCCATTGGAATATGTCAAATGCTTTTACATTATTGATTATATATGCTAGAATAGATCTAACATCATGATATATAGTATGCTTGTATTGTTTACTTGTTGTTGAGGAAGTATTATATCAATTCAAGCTGAATATTGGAAAGCTCAACAGGGATCTACTTCAACCCTTCAGAATAAGGTACGAGGTCTGATCCTTTAGTGTTAGATATTTGATTTCTATTGCATATTGGGAAAGATTGATTTCTGGAGTCAAAGTTGTCTGTTGTGGTACCCCAAGCCATAGGAATTTATCTCCGTAACAGAATTGGTGACTCCACTGGGGATGTTCCTTGTTTTTATTTGGGGTTAGGGGCACAATGGGCTTGATATTATTGATTTGCTCTTGGTTTCTCCTTGTTTTTGTGTCGCATTTTATAGTATGTTTTTCCATTGACACTCCCCTTTATTGGTTTGGCCTTGGCCTTCTTTTTACCACTGCCTTCTCTGTATACGCGGGTTTTTGGCCAAAATTCGCGTACATACACGGATTTTTGGACAAAAGTCACGTATATACACAACTGTTCTTTAAATAGTCGCGTACATCCTCCCTTTTGGTGAGTTTGATGTTGTGGGAAGTTGCTGGGTGGGTTGTGAGTGTGGTTAGGTCTTCCTTGGGTCTGATGTTCTCTGTTGGATGCTTCTTTTGTGACCAGAGACCGCTTTTTCATTGATTTTTCTTTGAAAGTAGTTTTAGTCATTTATCCTTTTTGTTTTGTCATTAGTGCATTACTCTTTTTTAGTCTCGGTGTCTTGCTGGGCTTGTCTTTTATACTTGATACAGAGACTGAGAGTTTTAGATGAATTTTATTGCATTTTTCATTCTTTTATATTGAAAAATACAAAGTAGTTGCACTCTTAGTTGCATCTTGGATATGGATTTGAGAAGGTACTTGCATTGGATTTCTTGGATAAGAGTTGTGTTTAGGCTTTCATATAGGAAGGATTGCATTGGCATTTGGAAAGGAATATATATTTATGCATCTCATGTAGTGGCATACCCTATTTTTCATTTGACAAAGATTGCACTTAGCATTGTTTGTTATGGTGTGCACTTTTATTTCACTGCTGAGTCTTCATATCACTAGTTGGACGACCATTTCCCTTTGAGTAATTATAGCCAACTAAATCAACGCTAATTAAAATGAATTACACTCTTTTCTTTTCTAGGGTGCACCAACAAGCTTAGGTTTTAGGATCTTGGAATATTTCATTGTAAGTCAATTCTCCAAGATCACTAAACAACAACATCTAGGTGTCTATCCAGGGAGTGTGTGAAATCCTTGGTATAACCATCGTTCTGAGGATCCTACTCTCAAATGGGAGTTAAGCACGAGGCAGTGTGAGCAGTTATTGATTGGGATGACCCCTAGTCATAACTGAGTAGCACCGGAGATATTTCCAGGATTGTATTCGTATCTGGGGGCTCTTTCGAGAGTTTCGGGCTTTGCTACCCTGCCCATACGGTCAATCCCACCTGCGACTGTCCGCCTGAGCTTTGATTATATTGAGGTGACCTTAGTGACCTTACCTAGGATATCGAGGGGGTACTTGTAGAGGTTATTCTGCAGGTGTCCCGGCCAGGTAGAGGTCGGACAGCACAGTCACTTTATGCTTTGAAGCTGAGGGCCACTATAATTGGTTACGTACCTCCGCTTGTAGTGTATGGGAGTTTCGAGCCTCTCCTAGGAGAGACATACCTGCTGCATTCAGGAGATCACATATCCTCCCCTTGGTTTGCTTGTATTTTGGCTGTAGATTTTCTTAGGAGTGTGCTCTTTGTGTGCTAGTTGGCCTTTGGGATCGTGGTTAATTGAGTATATTTATGCTCTCTTGAGTTCAGGTCCTTTTATTTTCAGCATACCTGGTATCCTATCACCCGTATTGGTCCTAGTACAGACCCTGGTGTCAGACTTGGGGGCATCACAGCCCCTTACCGTGCTCATAGTTTTGGGAATGGTCATCTTCCATCCTCTACTCCATTTGTGGAGGACTTTTTCCCTTCGCTCGGTCTTTACACCAGTGGTCACCCTCACTGGGGTGGTAGTGTATGCATGAACGTTGGGTCTACACTTTACATTCCTTTTTATGTCCCATCGTTCACCACATTGTTTCCTTTGGGTGCTGTTGTCATGATCATTCCTCCCTATATCCTATAGTTTAGATTCCTTATTGACTATTTTGGGTTGTTTTGAACTAATATGGTTGTCATGTAGGATCCAGTTTTTGTACACTCTCTCCGAGGTTTCGACCCGTTCGTGCCTATCACATGTATTATGTCTGAACTGGCATATAGGTTAGGATATTACATCCGCTTGCACTTATGCATTGCCTTATGATTGTTCCATCTTAACCTTAGGTACGAACCCATTCCATGGTATCACAGAACCTTCATGCTGCTGTTAGAAGTGGTACTATGTGAATGGTAGAGCTTTCCTATACATGGGTGTCCTAGTTAGATCCCCTTTGCATTTGGTGCCCATGCCGTGAGTCCTCTCTTAGGTCTGGGAGTCCGTTGTATAGTAATGCCATGACATTTCGCAAGAGTCTCATACTCCTCTTGATCTTATACTAGCCTGTTTCCCTTCGGACTCCCCCTATGTCAAGTTGTGAATGCATTATCATGAGATTTGCCTACCTTATTGAGCTTTATGCCGGCTCCCTTGACATTGCGTTTCAGCCATATAGCCCGAGCTTGTCTCATGTCTAGCCATGCAGAGCCATTTTTTATATCCTTCACAGCTTGATTCCCTTTTATCGGGAGGGGATTTTCCCCCGAGTGTTGATATCCTACACATGTATCCTTGCATTGAGCATAGGTATGTTCCGCTGCTTGGAACTAGTCTGTTTGCCCTGAAGACACTCGTCTCCTCCTAGTTTGTAACTATAAAGCTAGTTTATTCTTTTTTCAAGCTTTTCAAATAACTGAAAAAGTCCAAAAAAATAAAAAAACCAAAAATACGGACAAGGAAAGATGTTATCTTTGGCAGCTGTCGAGTTGTGTTGCCTTCGAACAGAGCACTGTATATCACATCCATTGGTTGGGTTATAGTTTGAATTAGGAGCTGTACTCGTTTATCTGAGTTTATCTCCACCGACTGGTTAAGCTTCCAGTCCCTATGGAGCCTCTGTTGATGCCTCCTGTGTCACAGAGATGTCCCAGTTTGTATATCGAGTCTATGATAGCTTCATTCAGTCACCATATTCCGTTATGCTCTTGTTCGAAGGAAGTGGAAACCCGTGCCGGCCATTCCTCAGTTATCTTGACTTTGCATGTTGGCCATTCCCGGTACAGTTACTGGTTTGTGCACTTTACGATCGAGCCCTTCCACATTAGACAGCTTTGTTGAGTACCTCGTGTTGTATGATGGGGGATGCCTTAGTGCCCTCCTTCTAGCGGATTTCATCCCATCAACTTCAGATCATTTATTCTGGGATTGGAATCTAGAGTCCTTTTGAGTGCCTTGAGACTTGCAGTCATCAGTGGCAGGTTCTCTCGCCATCGACAGTTTCTTGGGAATACATCAATGTCCCCTAATTGATGGATTCTCTCAAGTGTTCAACCTCAACACATCTATTCACACTTGTTAGTTTGCACTCTAGTACCTTGATTTCCATTATCATTATCGGTGGGTAATCTCGCGTCTGTTAACGGTATACATCAATGACCAATAATCAGACGATGGACTACTATGCTCGACCTCGACACCTCTATTCACATAGTAGGACATGTACTTGTAGCGGTTTGTGTAGAAGACCTTCCAGACTGGTGGCATCTCTTATATGCTACCTACTTGATCATGCCAGTGTTCATGAGATTTTAGCTCTCGTGACTTAATTCCAGTGTATGTCATACATTTCCAGCCACTATGGAGATCTTGATCTATGGTATATCTTCAGCCATTTTGGAGATCATGGTCCTTTGTATATCTTCATCATGGAGATTCTGATCTATGTATATTGTACGTGGCGATGACCACATATGTGATATCATGTATTATGCCTATTCATGGCCATTGTACTCTTATGTATCCGGGACTACTATATGTACTTGCAGTTATATGCAGAGTTGTATCATTGTACTATGCTGATTGGGTGGCTGGTCTTCCATTTGGGATCCTTCATCACTCCACTTCTGGGATGGACTTATAATGTATTTCGGCCATTGTATGACCCCTCTGACCTCACACATTAGGGGGCATCTGTTATAGCGGATTTCACAACTCTAGGTGAATCACACTTTGTATGGCCTTCCCCTGTCCCGCTGCAGACTCTTTAGACCCCATGGACCAGATTTTATCCTTTGATGTTTCCTTGATCATCGCTAAAAACTATATAAAAAATTATATACGCGGATTTTTACCCGATAACCGCGTACATACGCAGGTTTGACCACTATAACTGCGTACATCGAGATGTGTGCATAGTCCAAATCCTTTTGGAGTTTTCCTTGACATGGATCCGACTCATTCGACTCCTGGCCTTCCATATGCCTTGAGATCGCTTAGATTCAACCCTTCATTATCCCTTGTGAAGCTATATAAGGAACCCCTTGGTACATTGAAGGCATATGGAGAGATTGAAAGCAACGAAACTATAGTCCATTGTTGCCGGAATTTATGCTTGAGTCTGCATCCCTTTGTCTCTTTGGAGCACTTTTGTGTTCATCCCAAGCTTGCCTTTTGCTAGTGAGCTTGCTATCGTGAGATGGAGGATTGAGGTGGTGGAGGCCCAAGTGGGGGATTCAGTTTCTCCGATTCACAGACGTGCTGTCAGAGGTTGTATCTATCTTGTAATCTCTGATTTATATTAATAAGAACTATCTTTTCCTGTCCAATGATGTGTATTTGATTGAATATTGTATCCATTGGAATATGTCAAATGCTTTTACATTATTGATTATATATGCTAGAATAGATCTAACACCATGATATATAGTATGCTTGTATTGTTTACTTGTTGTTGAGGAAGTATTATATCAATTCAAGCTGAAGATTGGAAAGCTCAACGGGGATCTACTTCAACCGTCCGGAATAAGGTACGAGGTCTGATCTTTTAGTGTTAGACATTTGATTTCTATTGCATATTGGGAAAGATTGATTTCTGGAGTCAAAGCTGTCTGTTGTGGTACCCCAAGCCATAGGAATTTATCTCCGTAATAGGTATAACCAAGAGTATTCCTCTTCTTATTATCCTCAAGTGAATGGACAGGTTGAAGCTGTGAATAAGTCCCTCAATTCCATTCTCCAAAGAACCATCACACGAAGCAAAAATAATTGGCACACCATGTTGTACCCTGCTTTGTGGGCCTATCGAACTGCAGTTAAGATTGCCATTGTTTTTTCTCCATATTAGCTAGTGCATGGGGTGGAGTTGTTTTTATCGATTGATTGTGAAATCTCTTCTTTGAATCGGGCCGTAGAAATTTTTCCAGAAAATTTTGAATTAGAGGAACGTCTGGTCCGCTTAGAGAAACTTGATGAGCAGTGTTGAGATGCCTTAGTGGCTCTTGAAGAAAATAAGTGTTGTGTTAAGGCTCAGTATGATAAGTCTGTCCATCCCCAGAATTTTAGTAAAGGTGACTTGGTCCTCTTGTATGACCAAGCTAGTGAATTATTAGGGGTGGGAAGTTTAACCCCATGTGGCATGGGACTTACGTAGTCAAACAAGTGTTAGAGAAAGGTTCTTACGAGCTAGTATATTATGAGGGGAAAGCCTTGATGGAGCCTTGAAATGGGCTCTATCTTAAAAAGTACTATGCGTAATTCTCAGCTGACGCTGATACTTTGTATACTATTTTACAGTTGCATAGTTTAGTTTTGGTCTTCTTGTGGTGATCGGGTTTGTTGAATTGCTTCTATTTGTTGTGGCAGAGGTCAACAGAGTCTTTGGTATATGTAGGATACGCTGACAGTGCCAACTGCCACACCTAGAAATCAGCTTCGACTGCTTGGGTGATCTATATGCCTATGGGTCAAGTTTTGTCTTTAGGAGGTGTATGTCTCTGGCCTTCATCAAATAAGATTGCTGAATATAGTTCCGTGATTGAGTTATTACGTGATGCCATCTCTCATGGCATTTGATCTATTGAGGTATGTCTTGACTCGTAGTTAGTGGTCTTAGATATCTGACTTTATTTTGAATATTCTTGAGAGTAAGGTTGTTAGAAAGACAATTTGAAAACATTACATATATTCACATTCCTAGGATCTATAATCATGTTGTTGATTCTTATGCAAATTACGTATTGGATTTCCATTTGATACATAGAAAATGAAGAATTCACATCACATTCACACATGTAAATATATATAACTGATCATCATAAGATTTTTTTCATTCAAAATATAGTCCAAAAAGTGGTGTCATAATACATAATGTCATGGTACAAAAATGGGGCTTTAAGCTGCCAAAATATACTACACGATCGATACAAAAAGTACATCAAGGCCTCTAATCCTATGGAGTAGGGTGCTGACCATGAAAAAAAATGACAACCCTAGCCAAGTGTCTAAACAAATGAACCCATGCATGGGGTACACCCACTACCTATCGCTGCATCGCCTCAGGAAAGTCCTTGACTTGCACCATGGACACCCTGTGCATCAAACATACAAAGTTTGTGTGGATTCTTTAGAGCATATGCTCTGCATCCGCACCTAGTATATCATCACCTCTCCCTCTTCGACGATGTTGAGGGAAGCTGTTTAGCCATCTAGGACCAATATCTACATGTACATGATCAGTATTAGTATGTGTCATCACCCCAAAACATGTTTTTTGATTTCATTATATCAAAAACTACAAAAAAATTAAATAATTCAAAAACAAAATCAATTCGGGATTGTTACGTATGTCTCCATATGCGGATCTTGGTGGAATGGGAATATCTAGATCGCCACAGAATTATATCCTTGCATAGGGGTAGTCATCTATGGCTACAATCTATCTATTCCACCATAGGAAGAAGTTAGGAGGGTAGGGGGTAGATACACGTCCTCCACCTAGCCGCTGCATCGCACCTTCCTAGAGCAACTAATCTAGATCCCAAGGACCATGTGGAGCAATCTGCACTCTTGGGCTTAGGCCTGGTACACACTCGAAGAAGAAGTTACTCAAAATACTAGAAAAACCAAAGTTTCTTGTTACACCCAGCTTGTAGTTCGTCAATTGTTGTTTCATATTACCCAACAATGAGGTACTATAGTCATATATAGTAGGCCTCATGCAATCAACTACAAAAAACATCAATGGCCTAGAATCCTGGTGGAGAGATGCTAACCCCGCAATCCTGGTCAATGCTAGTACTATGGCCTTGAGGCCAAGGTTCTGAATAGAGTTCATTGGGACATGACTCCCAACCTTTTCTATGTATGGGAGGCAGTATACAAAAATGTACCAATAGTGAGGCCACCTCCAACCCCACGAGCTCTCAAGTCGACTACCTCACCTCGGTGGGATAGTCCAATGATAAAGTATATATCCTCAACCTCAAGGCTAAGGGGCATCCCATTGATTTAAAAGGTCTCTGTATCTCAATCCCATTAATCCATGGGCATTTAGAGTAGTATTGGTTGAGCTCTTAAGCTTTCGAGACACCAAAATGTATACAAACCACATGCCCTCAAATATTTTTGGGCAGCCATATCACCTTGTACAACCCTATCCACATCTTCGAGTTGACGTTCACGCCACTCCAATACCATCCTGTAGAAAAACACAAGAGTTTGATGAGTTTTTACCTTGAAATTTGGTATGCGCAGCCTCATACATGATATTATACCTAAATCTTGTCACCAACATGTGATAAGATCCCTAACTTCAGTGTTTCCCTCAATCCCAAATTGTGAAGCCAAGAACATTGGTCCAGACATCAAATTTGTATATGAAAATCTAGCACCGCTTCTACCCTTTAGTCAAAAAGTGGTACCTTCTTCAACACCGCCTGTAATGTGTTGGTAGTAAGTAGTGGCACCACCTTTAACCTTTAAGAAAGGAATGATTCTGCCAAGAATTGCTCTATCATGGTGAACAAAGAGTGGCGCCCTTGATAAAAAGTGAAAAAGAGAGGTTCTCATGAAGCTTCTTGAAAGAAGGATTCATGGCACCCTTATCCATGATCACTAGGGTCAGTTGGGCTCAAGATCCATCCTTGTAGGATCTCCTATCCACCTCACCCATCAATTTCTCAACCATCCCTATCCATTGCAAGCCTATAAAAGCAAGCTCAATTCCCATGGTTGAGGAGAGAGTAATGTTATGCTATTGCTTTGATATTCTAGCCTAAGTCATTCAAGAGAGCTTGAGGGAGCAAGTTGGAGTTGTAGGGGACAAGATGTTGGTTTTGTGAGAGAGCATATCAACACTAAGGCATAGGTTGTAAACTCTTTCTTCATTTTGTTAATGTAAAGTTGGTTCCTTTCCCATATATTTTTTATGTTATAATCTTGCATATTATTGTTAGATTCCTTAGTCACTAACATATATCTATAGATGATGTTCTAGTATCTTTGATCTCTTGTGTGTTTGATGTGTTTTTGCAGGTGTTTTCTTGGAAACCTTTTGTCATAAGAGGAGAACCACATCACTCCATCAAATATTGCATTCCAGGTGTCTATAGTTTCCAGGGATAGTCTTCCAACCTTATTGTGGACCATATGTTCTAGATCTGAACCATTCAGACCAGAGGAACAACTTCTGTCCACAGAAAGTGCAACAAATTCCTAGCAACAAATCTGGCGACTCTGCTGGGGAGGAGCTTCAGCTGATGTAATCTTCCTTAGTCTTTTCAAAACACTTGTCCAAAATCCAAAGCTCCCGTTCTTCATCAGTTAAATCAGATCCATTAGCCGATCTAGTGGTTATTGGTTTGGTATCTTCAGATCTGTTTAGATCCGAGTTTTCTGACCTTCTGTGCTCTTAAATACTGTTAATTTCTGATTTGAATGCTAGTTGCATAGTGATCTAACTTTGATTTTTTTCCCTTTTTTTGTTTTGCATATCTACAGGGAACCGTGCATGGATAGTAGGCAAGAAGCGGTGCCACTACTTGAACTTAGTTAGCAGGGAGTGGTGCCACCGCCTGTAAGCAGAAATCAGGAAGTGGTGCTCGAGAAGAACTGCTCTATCAGTGACCCTCTGGAAGCAGTTCCAGGTAGGTCTTTCCAAACTTGTTTTTTCAAAGTTTTTTGCAAAAAAATTGGTTATCTTGCCTTCAGTTCTAAGTGTCTGGGTTTGTATTGAAGAGATATGAGTGCTTGAGTGTTGAATTTGGTGTGATAAAAGTCTTTTTTTGTTGAAATCAAAGAGCTAGGATAGATTCATCTTGTCATTGCTTTGCTTGCTTGGTTTTGGGTTTTTTGAAAGGAATGTTGTTTGAGAGCTTAGCATAAGTTAGATCTCAGTCTTATTGATTAGACAAATATGAAAAGAAAGACTTGCTTGATTGATAGCTTATTTCACTTTTCATTAAAAAGTTTGTGAAGGACTTCTTTTTGCTTCAAAAAAAGATTTTTTTTGTTAAGATCTTTTTATATTTTTGTTGGAGAACGAACTATTGGACCTTTGATTAGCCTCATTAGCTTTCAGATTTCCATCTTTCTTCTCTTTCTTTCATAGGTTTATCTCATCAAAAGAAAAATATAAGTGCTTTTAAGTTAGATCTTTCTAGTTTTTAAAGGAAAAATTGAAAAATTGTTGAGTGTACCTTTGAGTGTGTTTGGTCTTTCTTCTTAGAAAAAGAGATCTTACCTTACTTTGCTTTCTTTCAAAATTGGTTTGAAGTTTGTTGCTTGTTCTCTTTCTCAGAAAAAATTTGGTTTAGTGTGGTTTTTTTGGGAAATTTTTGGTTTCAAAAACGAAAATTGAAAGAAAAATACTCTCTCCTTCCCATAGGTAGGCATGTGTTGAAAAGTAAAGTGAAATTATCTACATTTCATATTTGCATGGCTTTACATTTATGTCAAAATCTCATGCATTCAACTAAACGTTCAAGATAAAATAAACGATAGTTATAGGTCTAAAATTGTATAGAAATTTGAGTGATAAGTTAGTGACGTGTTTGGGCATCGTAAAATGTAGGAGTTGTCGTTACTTTGTCAACACTACAACCCAAGACTCGTATGGTTCTTCCACGTACATTCGGTATATCGAATGACCTTTCACGTACCCTTGAGGTATATAGAAAGGTACTTCATGTACTCGATTGTATATCAGAAGGACCCTTGTGAACGGTTGTGGATTAGACATCACTACTACCGATTTGAGCTCCCACGTACCTTGCATATATGGGGAGACCCTACTAGGATTCCTTATCCAACCGAGAAAAACCCTTTGGCCATATTGTTTGGAGCAATACACCAAGAAGAACACTCGGAGAGATTACTACGCATGTACCTTGAGTATATTGCAAGTTTCACCTGCTTGATAATCTTGGTGAGAGACCGACTATTTTGAGCTCATCCTATCACTTAAGTTTTCTTGTGGCCTATAGCTTGAGTAGGAGAATTTTTTTGGTGTGATTTTTCTTAGTTTTGATACCCTAGGTTAGTTTAGTAATTGATACAATCTGGCTGAATTTTAGTTGAGACGATCCAGAAGGAATCAGGGCTTACCACCTGATTTTCCTCCTGTTATGGGAGAAATTCCAATGGAAGCCATCGACCAAGGAGCTGCAACTGGTTCCCATGAGGAATAAAATCTAGTTGTAAAAAATGGAGACCAATTCAATTCTTATATTAATGCCTTGGCTCAACAGCCTCCTATGGCTGATACTTCCTTTCATCCTCATATGGAAGGTCGTATCGATAAAATTGATGCACCTGAGTATGGCCCTGATGCTCCATTTTGGAGAAATTCTATGGGTTAAGCCATTTCCTCATTTGGGGTCAATAGAACCTCTCCTAAACAAACTTCTCCAGGTGAAGAAGAATATAGACAAATCCAAGCATCTATTCACCGTGCACGATATTTTCAAGAGAGAATGCATAGTCTAGACAAAATTTTGGCCGCACCTGCACCTCATAATGAATCTATATAAGCTAGATTGCCCTATAATAGTAATCCTTAGCCTGTGGTTGAAATTAGAGCTTCCACTGATGGTCATCCAGCATATGGTGAGACTTCTCGCAATCCAGGTCAAACCTCTAATTCCGCTCCTACTGTTTTGAATTCTAGGTATGTCTCTAGTCACCCTATACTTTCTATGGATGGTGGGAAACCTTCAGTTCCAGTAGTGTCTATACCTTATAACACTAGGGGGAAACCCCTGCATGACCTACATTACCCACTTGTGGAATTGCTACTGATAATAAGCAGGCCTCTACTGCAAGACAATTGACAATATATGTTCCTCCCACCAATACAAATATGGTAAACCCTCCTTTGAGTTGAGGTCAGCTCTTAGTAGCACAACCTGTAGTTGATAAACCCTCATGGGGTTATGGTTAACTAGAAAATCAAGTACCTGTAGGGAGTATGAATTATCAACCTACCCTTGCAGGAATGCCTTACACTGGAATTCCCTACCCTGGGAATACATTTACACCATGGGGGAAACCCAACTAGTCTTACATGCCAGCAATAGGAGGAATACCCATTCATACTGCTGGAGGTGCAGGGGGACCACCATACGGAGGTCCTCCTCTTAGGGGGCCTAGCAGTCCTCCTCTTGGTGGTCCTTCCCCTAGTGGTCTTGGGGGTCCTGGTGGTCCTCCTCCTAGTGGTCCGAGAGGACTTGACGGTCCTCCTCCTAGTGGCCCTGGAGGTATTGGCGGTCCTCCTCCTAGTGGTCCTCGAGTTCATGGCGGTCCTCCTCTTGGTGGTCCTGGAGGTCATGGCGGTCCTCCTCTAGTGGTCCCGGAGGTCCAGGAGGGCCAAATGGTCCCGGTGGCCCTGACAGTCCCAACCCTAGCGGTCAAACCCCTTCAGGTGGATCTTCGGGAGGTTCATCTCATCAACCATTTCATCAACATGTATACCAGTCAACATATGGTCCTACTGGTGGATACATGCCTTATCATTACTACCAGTATGTGGAACCCAATAATCAGTTACCTTTCCTAGTAACTTTGGACTTACTTGATTTTTCCAAATTGATAAATGATCCCATTCGACACAACCCTTCATGGCTTGCAATTCCAGTAAAGTTGCCATCGGACATCCCAAAATTCGATGGAAAGTAGGGAGATGATCACAAAAACCATGTTATGAGCTTCCATCTATGGTGTTCCTTGAACTCCTTGATGGATGATTCTATTCGTTTAAGACTCTTCCAAATCACATTGACCAGTACGACTGTGAAATGGTACATTGAACTTCCACAACACTCATTTGTGGACTTTAGCTCTATGGCAATTATTTTCCTTACGCACTTTCAGCTACCCATTCGTTATGAAATGGGTGCAGATATTTTAACTTCACTCCATCATAACACCTCCACGCACATATCGGATCATATCCATGAATGGAGAAGATAGAGAAGACTCATTAAAACTTCCATCTCGGACCAACTCCTAGCTGATTGGTTCACTAAGTCATTGTTTCCTCCTATTGCCCGAGATGTGGTTATGGGCGATGCTGTTAATGAAGAGCAGGCTATCATCTGCACTCAGTATCTGGATTTGGTCTATTCCCAATATGGAACACTATATGACCTAATTCCGCAAGCTCCCCACCCCAACACAGATCCCGCTAAGCCACCGGTAGATACTCCTGTTGATGGGGTTATTGTTTCAATCCAACCCTCATCGACAACCAATCCCACTAAGCAAACAAATGCTTCTACCACCACTCCTTTGAATCCTATGGTTTCTGCTGAGGTGAATTCTATTCAAAGTTCACAAGCACCCAGTAATAAGAAAAAGGGAAAAGGTGAAAACAAGAAACTCAGGAAGCAACAGGATCATCCTAAACCAATGACCAACGAGAATGATAAAGGGAATATTAAAGCCAAATATCCCTGCTTATTGTGTACCAAAGAATGTCCTCGTCGTGACGAGATCAGTAAATTTTTGAAAAGTAACCCCACACTAACAGTTCTTACTGATCCTTTTCCCTCTCAACAACAACTGATAAACCACATGTCTAATCAGGGAACCTCCAATTCCATAGAAGAAATTAGAATGATGTCTTCCGAGACCATCAGTTTTAGTACTCGTAGTCAATCTTATGACAAGCCAGTAAAGAAAAAGGACGAAAATCCTTCTTCTAAAAAAAATCCTTCTACTAGTTCTCCCCCATCCTCGTTTAATGGCCCTCTAGTGATCGAAAAACCTAATCTTGATTTAATTTTACGACCACCTAAGGCCACCCTCAGGAAGTCTATTTTCAATCCCAATGTTCGAGCTGCGCAATTCTATAATGTTGTTGAAGATCTAGCTTAGGAACCTTGTGCGATTTCTACCCTTGAGGTACTCCAAAGTTGTCCAACGCAACGTAAAAACCTACTGACAAATTTGGGGGAATTAGACCCAGATAATACCAATTTCATTCATTTCAATGTAGAGAAATATAAATCCAGACTGCCTCACTAACTTGCATTTCAAATTTCTTCTAAAGTAGTTGGGAGAAAAGTCCATCGGACCGTCCTTGATGAAGGAGCTTTGACATCAGTCTTGTCCATAGCCTGTTGGAGATACATTGGTTCTCCTGATATTATGAGATCACCTACTACCTTGAAAGCTTTTGACGGACGAGGTTTTCATCCCCACGGTCTATTGCCAGCATTATCTGTCGAGCTTGGGGGAAAAGCTGTTTCCATTCAGGTCGAAGTAGTCGTTTCCCCATTAGATTACAATAATGTATTGGGGAGGAATTGGTTTTATGCTATGATCGCTGTCTCTTTGATAGTATTTATAAATCTCCAATTTATGCATATGGGGAAGATTGTGGCTATTGATCAACTTGATTATTGCACACCATATGTTACAACCCTACGGAAAATAACATACCTATGCTAGGTCAGTCCCTCCCCCTTATCAATCAATTGGGATAGGTATGCTAAAAGACTCCACCCTCATGGGTGTGTTTCTGTCAGCCCCTCCTAGTACAGAAACAACGTCAATAAATATTATTTCCACAACTGGCTTTAGTGCTAAGGGCAAAGAAATTGTTGAGTCATCCTCGCTTGGATTGCATGAAGCAATGTATGATGCTATCCAATCCATTTTTGATAACCATGTTGGTGACCTTGATCTTGTGGTTTCAGATCCTTACCACTTGCCTTATTGGTTGGAACCTTCTCCTCCCACTCTATATTATCTTACACATAATTTTCCTTCAGATGAGTCCATTATGGAGATTATAAGTGAGAGCAAACCCGTATGGGAATATCATCATCATCGATCTTCTTTTCTTCCCAACGCCACTTAGGTAGGTTTTGACCTTGAAACACTTATCAGTACTGATATTGTCACCCATCTGCAAACGCCTGTATTGTTGCAAAATGCAGAATCTGAAGGAAACCTATGCAACATTACTAAAAAAATCCCAATTGACATATCAATCAAACCCGAAACCACTGAGCATGTTAACATAGGGAAAAAATGCTCAATAGAAGAAACTGAAACATATAGAGCATTATTCAAAGAATTCTGAGATATTTTTTCTTGGAATTATGAAGAGATGCCTGGGATAGACCTGTCCATCATGGTTCATGAAATAAAAACCTATCCCACAACAAAACCTGTCAGGCAGAAATTGTGCCAAGTCCATCCTCGAAAGGCTGCGACTATTAAAGCTAAAGTAGAGAAACTTCTGAAGGTAGGATTTATTTATCCTGTACCCCTGACAGAATGGGTATCGAACATTGTCCCTGTGAACAAAAATTAAGGCACCATTAGAGTCTGCATCAATTTCTGAGACGTGAACACATATCGTCCCAAAGACAATTTTTTGACTCTGCATATCGATCAGATTATCGACAACTATGTTGGAAGTGTCATCTTCTCATTCATGGATGGATTTTCTAGCTATAATTAGATTGAAATATTGCCTGCTGATTAACACAAAATGACATTTATATGCTTGTGGGGAAATTTTTCCTAGAAGAAGTTACCTTTTGGCCTTAAGAACACCGGAGCTACATTCCACCATGCCATGTCTTATGTGTTTCACGATATTAAAAACATTGTGGAGCCGTACCTTAATGATATCCCAACACATTCACAGCAACGGGAAGACCAACCTAGGAATCTTAGAGAAATTTTTCTGAGATGTCATCATTATAATATATGACTCAACCCACACAAATGTGTTTTTTGCATTGAGACGGGACGTCCCTTGGTTTTGTGGTTTCTAAGGATGGCATCCGGATAGATCCTCTGAAGATTGCTACTATATTGGCCCTACCTTCCCTAACAAATCTTTTTGAACTCCAAAGTTTGCAAGGGAAGGCAAACTTTCTCCACCGTTTCGTTTGCAATTTCACTGAGAAAACACATGGTTATATGCGTCTCCTGAAGAAGAACACTCCATTCTTCTGGGATGACCTCCATTCTTCTGGGATGACCAGGACCAGTGAGCCTTTGATAATCTCAAGCATGCTCTGACTCATTCAACCATGATACACCCCCCAGATTATTCAAAGGATTTTGTCTTGTATGTTATTACCTCTACTACTACCATTGGAATGGTTTTAGCGAAGGAAGATCCCAATGGTCAGGAGCACATGATATATTACACCAGTAAGAATCTTATTGATTCTAAAACCTGATACTCACATGTGGAGAATTTAGAATTGGATACTGTCTTTGTTGTTCATAAATTCCATCATTACATCTTGCTTCGCACTACCACAATACTTGCAGATCAGAACCCTATGTACTACATCCAAACTCGTCAGGTGCTAGGGGGAAAATATTCCCATTGGATAGTCAACCTATAGGAATTCAACCTTGAGTTTGCCAAGGCCACTTCAAAGAAATCCTTGGTCTTTGCAGAGCTTATGTGTGACCTTCCCCGTGCTTTGATGGATCCTGAGACCAATGATTCATTTCCAGATGAATTCCTGTTCTTGATAAGCACAACTGACCCATGGTATGGAGATTTAATCATTTATCTCGAAACTCAAATATTTCAGCCCAATATATCTTGTGACGATCGTCACTATATTCGTCACCATGAAAAGTACTATCTTATCTTAAATGATACATTGTATAGATGTTGTATCGATTCCATTCTTCGACAATGCCTTACACATGAAGAGGCTGAACAAGTCCTTAATGTTTTCCACTCTGGGGCATGTGGTGGTCATCTTTATGGGATGCCTACGTCCCAGAAAATCCTTCGCACTGGCTATTTCTGGACTTCAATCTTCAAAGATTGTCACGATGCTGTTAAGAAATGCCCACCTTGCCAACATTTCTTTTTGAAAAAGCACACCCACCCTGCTCCTTTACACACTGTCATTGCAGTTGGCCCTTTCACCAAATAGGGAAATGGTTTTATGCATTGTAAGCCTACCTTAGCCATGGGGCATGGTTACATCATTGTATCCGTAGATTATTTCATAAAATGGGCTGAGGCTATGCCTACATATGCAAAGGATGGTAAGATTACCGCCCTCTTCTTATTTAATCATGTGATAGCCAGGTTTGGAGTCCAACAGTCTATTGTCACTGACCATGGATCACATTTATGGAATCATATGATGACCGAGTTGAGTACCAAGTTGGGTTTTTTGTTATATTTTTATCATTCTAAGCTAGCATTGTGATCTTAGGATCTTTAACTGAGATAATAACATGCACAACAATAAAAAAAAAGAGACAAGAGACACAAAGAAATTTCCTTAGGGAAACCATAAAGGAGAAAACCCCGCAACTTCCTCAGAGATAAAATGAGCACCAATGGCAGCAGTAAAACCCAAAAACATAAAGATGATCTCCATAGCTTCTGTCTCTCTCTCTCTCACACATTGAGAGAGCTTCTCCTCTCTCACTCATGCACCCCAATGAGTGAGTGTGTGTGTGATAAATAGAGAGGCTCACTCTCTATTTATATTCTTTTGTTCACTTGAAGCACACTCCAACATGTTGGCCTCACTTAAAAATTACTTACTAGAGCTGACATCTTTAGGAGTGTCTAATAACCCTTGTGCCCCACAACTTGTGGGGAATTTTCCCTCTACTCAACAAGGAGGGTTAACCTTGAATTAGATGGTGGGGACTATTGCCCCAACTTACAATGAATCACCTAGGGTTGACTTCACTAGGATAGTCTAATAAACCTAGGGCCCCACAACTGTGGGGACTTTAACCCTTGACCAATAGGAGGGTTACCCATAATGACTTGACATGACTTGTTTACATTATATAAACTTCCCGATCGGAACATCGGGGCATGACATGACTCAATTACATTATAGACACATCCCGGAATAAACATCGGTGTACAATACATAAGATATACGGATGAATACATTCCGAAGTTACAAATACATAAACACTCCCTATTAACTAGGAAGGTATTCTCTTGACACAATTTATTAGCACAAGTATTCTTCTTTGTATCATCTGAATCATCATCAAGTTCTTGTCATCTTCATCTTCAAGTCATCTTCATCTTCAAGTCATCTTCATATTCAGGGCATCTTCATCTTCAAGTCATATTCATCTGGATCTGGATCATCACTCGATCTAGATCATCATCACTGGATCTAGATCATCACTCAATCTGGATCATCATCACTGGATCTAGATCATCACTCGATCTGGATAATCATCACTGGATCTAGATTCATCACTTGATCTGGATCATCATCACTGGATCTAGATCATCATTGCTAGATCATCATCAAGTCTGGATCATCACTTGATCTGGATTGTCACTGCTGGATCATCACTTGATCTGGATCGTCACTGCTGGATCATCATCAAGTCTAGATCATCACTTGATCTGGATCATCACTGCTGGATCATCATCAAATCTAGATCATCACTTGATCTGGATTGTCATCAAAGATGGATCATCACTGAATCATCATCATCATTACTGCTTCTGCTATCTCAATCAAATGGTACTATCTTCTTCATTCTTCTCGTCACAGGAAGTTCTACAGAGTCAGTATTGTAGGCCTACCCTTCATGTAGGTCTTCATCAGTGCTTATATCTGACACTTAAGTCAGAATGGCTCACCCAACTCTTACATCTGACCTCATCTTGTCAAAAAGGAACACCCAACACTCACATCTGACCTCATCTTGTCAGAAAGGCCCAGCACTCACATCTGACCATGTGTAAACACATCATGCCAGAATGGCTCAACACTTATATCCGACCATGTGCAAGCACATCGCATTGAAAAGGATCTGCACTAACATCCAACCCCATATTGTTAGAAAGGCATAGCACTCACATCTGATCATGTGTAAACACATCGCACTAGAATGGATCAACACTTATATCCGACCTCATCGGTCAGAAAGGCTCTGCACTTACATTCGACCATGTGTAAACACATCGCATCGAAAGGGTGTGCACTCACATATGATCATGTAGGAACCAATCCTACAGTCCTATCAGAATGGACCCCAGTCCTAGACTGAGCTACCTGGTAACTAATCAGGCGCCTCCATTCTCCCAGAGAATGGCAGTTGCCCTTACATCTGACATACTCGTCAGAATGGCCGACACTCACATCTGACATGGGAGGAACCTAATCCTTTAACCATGATAGAATGGTTTAGCCCTTACATCTGATCAGGTGGGAACACATCCATCTATCACATCAGAATGGCTCTCAGTCCTAGATTGAGTTTTCCTGGTAACTGACCAGGCATCTCCATTCCAAGAATGGAAATAACCCTTATATCTGATCATGTAGGAACCAATCCTACAGTCATATCAGAATGGCTTAGCACTCATATCTAACATGGAAGGAACCTAAATCCTCTCACCATGACAGAATGGATCTAGGTCTCATCATTTCCCCTTAGAGGGAACCTCGATATTGAGAACACCAAGCTTCTCCTTGAATTACTCAAACTTCACTTTGGCCATTTCTAGCATAGAATCACATCAGGGCGGATTACGTCCAAGGATGACCATCGAGCTTCACCAGGACCAATTACATCTGAGGGAAACCTGTCTCATTAGCTATGCTAGAAATCCTTCTTTCAAGAGATCTCGATCTGGGTCACTGCTCCTCTCTGCATCATACAACAAAATGCAAGTCATATCAATCAAATCAAATAGTAGTTTTCAAAAGAAACATACTACCTCCCAAATACAAAGTGGCAACATATTTTGCCTAAGGTGTACTCAGCGCCATGCAGGACTTCATCCTGCCAAACCAAGAGATCACACTTGATCCCATACTGAAGTAGCACCTCGAAGTGCTCTTCCTATCAATGGCACTGCCTGGCCAATACAAATCCACATAATCTTTTGATTCACCTCATACTTGAGCCCATAATCAACTGTACCCTTCAAGTACCTCACTGCATGCTTTGTAACCATCAGGTGAACATGTCTCAATGTGTTCACAGCAAAGCAAATATCTGGTATCGTATTCGTCAGGTACATCAAGGAAAAAATCATTTGACGATACATCGTGGCATCAACCATCTCTGATGAAGCAACACTCAATAGATTAAACTTTGATGCCATACGTGTGGTCATGGCCTTGTAGTCCATCATCCTAAACCTCTTCAGGATCTCTACTGCATACTAATATTTTCCACACCTCCATGCCTAGAACGTAGTGCATCAACACATAATAGGAGCATCACTGATCTTGCGACTTCAACCTTGAAGCAAAGGTTGGAATCCGTTTTACTCTCAGTAAAGCCTAGATTCATCAGTAATCTATCCATCTTGTCGTACTATGTCGAACCTCAGGATCTTCTGCAGTCACTCCCTCTGAAGCAGAGCATCATTCTCCCTCTGTCTTTCGTACTCTATGCACTGAAACATTCTGTACCGGAGTGACAAGTAGTATCCATCTAGGATCATTGGATACCAAGATCCTCTATCTTGAAATTTTTCAAAAGTTCTTCTCACACCCATCTGTGAGCTTGTCATCCTCTATCAACCTTGTAGCATAGGTTCAGATATTCATCAAGCTCATTATGTATGTGTTATCCCATGATGTTTCCATCTATTGCATGATGGAACTATGAACTTCTCTTCAGGTCTCAATACTGCATCCTAGACATCATTCTTCTTGAACTGGTCTTCCCTTTCTTCTTGGTTACTTCTTCATGCGGCTGGAAGGTTCTTTATTAATGATGTCGCTGCATTCGTCATATTTATTCTTCATCTTGAACTGCCGTCACTTGTTCTTTGGAGCAAGTCTTATCCTTCTTTGCTTGTAGGCAATTATCTACACGATATTTCCTACAAGTCAAATGCATTTGTATGGTTAGAAACATTTCATAAGGAATATTCATACTGGAAAGTTCCTATGCATAAATATATGATCATGCAACTACTTTAGCCAATACAACATTCATCTATATCTCACTGAAACTTTCTAGATGCCTTCCATCTCTCCCAGGACAACATTGAGATTGTGCACTAATCCAATATGTCAGCAAAGAGGTTTCATTATAGATAAGTAGCAATGGAGAGTTGTATAGCACCATGAGCTACTTACCCATCACATGCATATTAGTGGTATACTGTCATTAATGCAAACATCCTATCATGCATAATACATCAATTGAATATAAACAAATGCATAACAAAACAATATCATGAAATGACAATTGAATACTTATCTTTATTTGTTTCGTGGGTAGACTCCTTCTTGAGCCTTCAGCTTCATCGTCTTCTTCATTCATAATAGCATATTTTCTTATCCAAATGCTAAGGTGGATAAGAGGTTCTTCAAGAGTTGACATCTTCATATTATTCATCAATTGAGGGATATTCTTTGGATGGTGAGATCTTGATCTTCAGATGCTCCCATCTTCTCTTCTCTTCTTATGAGTCGAGCTTCTTCTTCTTGTGTGTGCTCTTCCCAGAGTCTGCTGAAAGTAATCACTTCTTTCTGGCACACATTCCTCACATGAATGGATCCCATGATCCTGGGAGGCCATTCAAGGTGGCTATCACCACTTCTGTATTCTCCACTTCTTCTTCTATCGCTTCAAGTTGTTCTGCATTCTGGATCTTCACATTCTTCAACTATTTTCTCAAAGCCATCTTCTGATTTATGTCCTTCCCTTCAAATAGCTTGGTCAAGGAATCAAACATCTTCGGTGTCTTTAGGGAAGACACTTGTGGTACAAGTTGATCCGTGATTGAATCAACAATGATCTTCTTAGTCTTGACCAAGTTCTTCTTGTGTAAGGCTTTGAGCCTCATCTCCCTCTGGAACTAGAACCTCTCTACTCGTGTAGGTGTCCAATTCATTTTCTTCAGAGAGATCATATACTTCCATGCTTGGAAGTTGTCAACTTCACCAATCTTATCATCAAGCTATTGTGATAGATCAATTTGAAATGAGGACCTCAAATGAAAATAGCAAAATATTAGATCTTACCAATTTGAGGTGTCCGTCCTGGTTCCGGAGCTGGCTGATGTAGGGTTTGTCAGAGAAACCCTAATTTTAAAAACTTGGAATCTTTCAGATCTGATTGGATAGAAATATAGATATCTTCAAATGGAGCTGTACAATGTACTCCTCTTCCGAAAACAGTGGAGGGAAGCTCCCGGAACAGGAAGCCCTAGTTTTCCAATTTCTTCTGCAGAAATTCCTCTTATTGTTTCTATGGTATCTCTGAAATTACTACTCCTCTATGTCTGAAAATTTGTACTGAGGTATCCTCGCATGTCATTGTTCCAACACCATAGGTTTCATCAGAATTGGTTTCACCAATTGGGACTTATGATCATTTTCCCAAGGTGACATGTTACAGGAATATTCAGAACAACGAAGTTGTACGGAATGCCATGTGTCACTGGTTCATCTTCTGAGTCTGAAACTTGGACCACAAAAAGTAAATTCTGTTCCCTTTCTGTAACATCTTCAGGAATTTCATTTGAATCTCTGTATACCAGGATATAGCAATTCTCCCCAGGTGTCCTCTTTAGGGATGAATTCCAGAAGAGGCTGGAAACCTAACTTGGAGGGATCATATTTCCCATAATATAGCGAATCTAAGGCTTAATTTTGGACACAGTGTAAATACAGATTTTATCTTCTGCATATGCAATTTTCAGCTCCTGATCTTTTGCCAATATTGGGATATAGCAAATGTATCAAAACCTAGCAGTTTTAGTATTTAGGGTTTTTCTAGCTCGGGGTCAAACTAGGGTTTGACTTTCCCATAGTTTCACCCAACCAAAAATATTGATCCAGGTCTCTAAACTTTGATTTTTATGAGGAGAGAAATCTTATGCTGGGCTCACTCACAAATTCCTCTTTTGTAGAAATCCCTAATTTTCCATGCCAAAACTGAAAATGCTCGGAATCGAATTCCGCTTCGATAGAAAGATGCGCCCTTTAATGGAGAGTTAGGCTAGCATACTTTTGTTGATGGATTATGGAGAGAGACCCAAAAGGTAAGAATCCCTAGCTTCTGCAGGTGCACAATGTATTTTTCTTAGGTTAGCTCTGATTCCATGTTAGATTTTTATCATTCTAAGCTAGCATTATGATCTTAGGATCTTTAACTGAGAGAATAACATGCACAGTAATAAAACACAAGAGACAAGAGACACAAAGAATTTTCCTCAGGGAAACCATAAAGGAGAAAACCCTGCAAATTCCTTAGAGATAGAATGAGCACCAATGGTAGCAGTAAAACTTGAAAACATAAAGATGATCTCCACAGCTTCTGTCTCTCTCTCTCACAGTGAGAGAGCTTCTCATCTCTCACTCATGCGCCCCAATGAGTGAGTGTGTGTGTGACAAATAGAGAGGCTCACTCTTTATTTATATTCTTTTGTTCACTTGAAGTGCACTCCAACATGTCGTCCTCACTTAACAATTACTTACTAGAGCCGACATCTCTAGGAGTGTCTAATGACCCTGGTGCCCCACAACTTGTGGGGACTTTGCCCTCTGCTCAACAAGGAGGGTCAACCTTGACTTAGATGGTGGGGACTATTGCCCCAACTTTCAATGACTCACCTAGGGTAGAATTCACTAGGATAGTCTAATAACCCTAGGGCCCCATAACTATGGCGACTTTAACCCTTGACCAATAGGAGGGTTACCCACAATGACTTGACATGACTTGTTTACATTATAGAAACTTCTCGATCGGAACATCGGGGCATGACATGAATCAATTAAATTATAGAGACATCTCGGAATAAACATCGAGGTATAATACATAATATATACAGATGAATACATTCTGAAGTTACAAATACATCAACATTTTCTCCATGAAAACTCAACACCTTACTATCCGTAGGCTAATGGTTAGGTCAAGGCCATTAACAAAGTATTAAAAACCATGCTGCTGAGGATGGTTGGAGATCATAAATCCAACTGGAACCTGAATCTTTTTTCCTCCCTTTGGGCTTACAAGACTTTGGTAAAAACAACGACTGGTTTCACACCATTCCAATTAGTTTACGGACTAGAAGCTCTCATTCCTATCCAATGCCAGATTCCATCACTAAATTTTTCAGTAGAACTTCTACCAAACAATTCCACCGAGGAAGAGAGATTTCTATACTTGACTAATCTTGACGAAACTAGAAGAGATGCCGCCTTAGCTAATGAGGCACATAAGAAACACGTCAAGGCCCAGTACGATAAATCTGTTCAGCCTCAGGTTTTCAATGAAGGTGACCTAGTTTTGACCTACGATCAAAGACACGATAAACTAGGTAAAGGGAAGTTCGAGTCAATGTGGTATGGTCCCTTTGTCATTAGCAAAGTTTTAGAAAAAGGAGCTTATGAGCTTGTATATTATGATGGGATACCCTTCGGGTAACCTCACAATGGGTTGTACCTGAAGAGGTACTAGGCTTAAATAATTTTTGTATGGTACCTTGTATATATGTATATTATTGGTTTTCAGTGTGTTGTGTCTTGATTCAGTATGGTGTTGATTTTAGTGTGCAATTTGTTTATACCATGTTTTGGTTATGTAGATCAGATGGCTTTTTATGGCTTTGCTGATGGCGCTTTCCATCATACCCTGAACCTTGCTTCAACTTCTTGGGTTCTCTATTCCCCAGATCATGACCTAATCAGTTCAGGAGTAGTTTGCATTTGTCCTACTACCAACAACATAACAACATAGCTGAGTATCAGGCACTAGTAGGTCTACTGACTGAGGCTGCATCTCGAAACAATAATGACTTGGTAGTGTTTATGGATTCAAAATTGGTGGTTTGTCATCTAAACCATGTTTATGCCATCAAAAACCCTGTACTCCTCCATTTATTTCAGAGAGTGCGTTTATTAAAAGGTCATTCGAGTGTATTACTTACAGGCATGTCCCTAAGTCAGATAATACGGTTGCTGATTCGTTAGAAAACTACATCCTAGATTGGTAAAATAAACATGGTTCATTGTAAAATAAACTGTAAATGACACATGAAACTCATGTAAATATGATTTCCATTTGAGACATATAAACACAAGTCTCTCTCTCTCTCTCTCTCTCTCTCTCTATATATATATATATATAAAGTGTTTTTTACAAAATGTGGTCACGAGACCTCGTTTGAAGCACTATGCCTTGTAGGAAATACAAAATCATACAAAAAACCCTAAAGCTAGTAAGCTTTCAGTAGTACACCATGTAGTCCACTATCTAGTGATGCTCATGATAACACATGATAACGTGTGCTACCCTACGAAGAGGTCTACTGAAATAGCTTGGCACCCTTGCAATATGTCTCTGATACCTCATGGGGATATCATCTATAGTCGTGTCGGGAATGTTGAGAGTTAGCCACTCTAAGTTCTCCTCCAACTCAGTAAG
Organism: Pseudotsuga menziesii; assembly: GCA_001517045.1. Lineage (NCBI taxonomy): Eukaryota > Viridiplantae > Streptophyta > Pinopsida > Pinales > Pinaceae > Pseudotsuga > Pseudotsuga menziesii. The sequence continues at coordinate 157,671 of LPNX010399561.1, read as the reverse complement.
GTGATCATCACCCCTATGAATGAATTGAGCCCCAACTCATCTATCCATAGGAGAAGATCCTCTAGGGCGTGCACCACCAACATATGCATGTGAACATTAGGTCTTGTCACTACACATAAAAAACATAAAAACATAATCACCATTTTAGGTTTTTGTTTCTTACCAATATCCCCTCACTAGGCACCAGGTGGTAGTGGTAGATCAGGGTCACCTCTGAAATTTGTCCCTGCGAAGGCATAATCCTCTATCATGAGGATCTGATCTTGAAAACAATGGAAGAAAGCGGCCTCAAATTTGATCTTGTCTTTTCCGCCACCTGTATGAGCCATGAACTCAACCCACCTCAGCATGCGTGGGTTTCTAGCCCTAATCTCAGTGAAAATCACCTGGGGTCTCATGAGAGGCACCTTCTAAAAAAAGAAACAGGCTAAAACGGACCCAAAACCGAACTGCTTTAGTTCTCCCCGTCGACACTTTGTGAGCTGATATTTGATGATAGGAAGAAGTGCTTCTACTTAGTTGTAAACCGCAGGGGCCATAGCTTCCAGGGCATATAGCATGTGTTCCCAGGATGCATGATGAGGTCCTTGGATTCCAGCCAAACTTTGCATGATGAACAAAATTGTGTGAAGTGGCATATCCACCACAACACTAATCAGAATCTTCGTACCTAACATTTTCATGCCAGGCTGACAGTGATGATTAATCAGCTTCTGAGTAGTCATAGTCCTTCCTCAGGAACTAGTAAGAGAGATAGGGGCCCCTTTTTTAAACAACCTTGTCATAAAGTAGATGTCCTCTACCTCTATGATCAAAACATGAATCCCTACCTCAAAATATTGCTGCTCCGGGTTCCACATTTGGAGGATATATTCTAGCAAGCGGGGATGGGAAATCATGCTCCAGGCCTAGAAGAACTTCAGAAGGACACAACCCCATAGGGAAGCCACACAACCTGCATCTCCTGCAACGGCAGCATCATCCATGTCATGTTTCCTTTCCTTCCAGATAACCGTTTTCTGATCAAACAAACCTGCCAAAAACAATTGAAGAGCCATTTAGAAACATTTCTCATCATTGAAATTGCCTTTTAACTTTTATTTTGTCCAGTATTTTAGTTTTTTTATGCTCATGTCCGACACCGCCTCTGTCCAGTTAAGACAGAGTGGTGCCATTGCTTGCATATAATTGAAGAAACACGGTTCTTATCGAGCACCGCCTTTCCCGTAAGGGCTAGAAGCGGTGCCCACATTTCTCATTTTAGGTTCAGCCCATGAGCTCAAAAAACTATGAAAAATGAAAATTGGAAACCATGAAATGAAAGAGAATGTATTTAGATGTTACCTGGAATTGACGGTGGAAGCTCCCGAAATCTTCAGCTGAAGTTTTGGCTCCAAACTACCCAAAATTCTCTCCAAGGTTGGTAAATAGTGAAATGAATTGTTTTTTACTATTTACTTAGACTTTTATAGCCTATTTTTAGGGGTTTTTATGTTTTAAGATCATTTTCATAGAAATACCCTTTTATATAGTTCATGAAGGTCATTTTTCCAAATATTTTAGGAAACTAATGGTCGTTTAAGTCTTGCAGGGAAAAAAAAAAGCAATAAAGTCTATTGGGAAGTTCGTTTTTGGATTTTTCGTACTTTTGAAAGTGAAAAAAGTCCTTGAGCGTTCATTTTGATTCTTTGATCATGCTCTCAAACACCAGTATCAAAGTTCCAATTCTTTTTCTGATTCTTTTCGGACTCGTAAAACTCTTCATCGTGAAAAGAGACCTAATGGAGTCTCATTTAAACTCTTTTCGGACTCGCTAAATATGAAAATATTGTTGAGTACTTGTTTTCTTCATACTCGTAAAATTATTTGAAGAGTCGTCTCTCTGACGGTAGGTTATCTCTTTTTTTGGTTCGGATGGACTATTTATGAAAAAGGAACACTCCAGCCAATCATGACTGGAAGAGTTCTCTTGGGTATTATTTTACACTTTTTTGGGCCCTAGAGACTAAATCATACGAAAAAGGACCCTTTGGAGTCTTCTTTTGTCTTCGTTCAGACTCCCTAAATGTGAACGATACCGAGTTAACTTTCATTGGAATTGTTAAACTAAACACTGAGAGACCCTTTTTGGGAATGAACCCCTCCTTTCTCAGGTTCATAAAACATATGAGAATGGACTTGTCTTTGGATAAGCTACAATAAGTGTTTGTTACCCTCTTTGGACTCATAAAAATGAAAAGAGTCACTCATCAATCATGATGGGGAAATTAAGGGAAGGGAATCAATTCATTTTACAAATAAAATGGCAGTTTGTTGTCACCTTTGAACATGGAACTTGTCTGCATTTCATTTAGTCAATTGGGTAAATCAACTTGTCTCCGAGTCGATCCACTTTCATGAGTCATGTCACTCCTTTGAGTCTTTCAAAGAGTGCATTGTCCAATGTCGTATTGTGTTTCTGCCTCATCGATTTAATGCTTCCAAGTCTTTTGTTGTGCCGCCCGATGTTCAAAGGGAAGTTAGAATTTTACCTTTGCAGTTAAAACAACCTTTGTGGTAGTACCTTTTGAGCCATTCTGATGGTTACATTATCTACAACATTCCTGAACTTTGTTTCGAGTTTCATGCAATCGATTTGGGATTCATCATGGCCCTCCTTCGATGAGAATATTCCTGTCGACATCAGCTCATCATCCAGGAATTAGTCTTAGAAAAAAGTTTAGTACCTTGAGATCTGTATGCCTCAACAAAAGATTATCTCGCTCTTGACATAGGTTCACATCATTGACCTTTGAGCAAGAGATTCAATTAAGTGTTCGACATCAAATCATCTATTCACACTTAGTATATTGTACTAGGTCACCTTGGGAATCATTGACATTAGTGGTGATCTCCCTCACACTTGTTAACAATTCACATCATTGACCGGTAATCAAGTGGTTTCTACCATGTTTGACTTCAGATCATTGTAATCACATGAATAGAATCGTACTTTATGGAAGATGAGACGAAGACCCTAGGTATGTGTTGAAAATCACTCATAACTTTCTCCCCAAGTTGTGATGGTATATATTGTATGAAGTACCAACATGGATCCACATTTGTATGGTCATGACTATGCTCAAATTTGTGTCTGTATGACATAGATATACATTGTATGTCTGGTAGCTATGTCCAAGTTTGAGTCCTCTATCACATGGATCTACGCTGTATTCTAGTAGCCATGTTTGTTTATCTCTCTCATGGATCTACCTTGTATTGGTCTGCAGCCATGATGAAGACACATTTTGGTCATGAGTCAAAAGTATTGATGTATTGTAGATGCCTGGTAGATGATCTCTGATCAAGCTGATTCTTGCCTCGAAGTGATAAATTTCTCTTTCAAAGCTCTTGCCTATGATATCCCTCTAGCCTCATGCTTTGGGGGGCATTCTATTATACCTAAATCTCATCATCAACAAGTGATAAGATTCCAAACTTTAGTGTTTCCCTCAATCCCAAATTGTGAAGCCAAGAACATTGGTCTAGACATCAAATTTGTATATGAAAATCCAGCATCGCTTCTACCCTTTAGTAAAAAAGTGGTACCTTCTTCAGCACCGCCTGTGTTACAGAGAAAGCTTCCTATGGCTTGGGGTGTACCACAACAGATAGAGAAACCACAGAAATCAATCCCTTCCCAATATGCAAGAGAAATACAACATCTAACACTAAAGGATCTTGAAACATACCTTATTCTAGACGGTTGAAGTAGATCCCCGTTGAGCTTTTTCCAATCCCGCTTGCGTTAGCAATTTAATCTCAACAACAGTAAACAAGGAAAGCATGCTATATAATATAGTGTTAGGCATACTCTAGCATATATAATCAATAATGCATAAGCAATTAAACACATCCATGGATTCGATATTCAGCTAAATGCACATCATTGGACAGGAAAAGATATTTCTATTAATAAAACTAGAGATTACATAAGTGACAACCTCTGTTGGCACGTCTATGAATCGGAGAAACTAAGTCCTTCACCTGGGCCTCCACCACCTCAATCCTCTATCTCTCGATAGCAAGCTCACAAACAAAGGAAATATTGGGAAGAACACAAAGTGCTCCATGGGACAAATGGATGCAGACTCAAGTACAAGCAAGCTATGACAACAATGGACTATAGTTTTCTTTCTCTTCAATTCCTCTTCTTCAATGTATCCAAGGGGTTCCTTATATAGTGCTTCAATGGGGTAATAGAAGGTCAAATATGAGCGATCTCAAGGCACATGGAAGGCCAAGAGACAAGTGACTCGGATCCACATCAAGGAAAACTCCAAAAATATTTGGACTTATGCACACATCCCCATGTACATGGGTTTAAGGGTAATATCCGCGTATATACATGAGAAAGGGATTAAAAGTCACATACAACAAATAATAGGTGTTTTTAGGGATGGTGTTGGAAACATCAAAGGTACAATAATAGTCCATGGGGTCCAAAGAGTATGCAGAGGTATAGAGAAGGCCATAAAAGTGTGATCAACCATGTGTGGTAAAATCAACTGTAACAGATGCCCCCTAATGTTTGAGGTCAGAGAGGTAACATGATGGCTGAAATGCATCATAAATCGATCCCAGAAGTGGAGTGATGAAGAAACAGGTGGAAGAACCATCCATCCATCAGTATAGTACAATAATCAATCTCTGCATATGACTGAAAATACATATAGCAGTCCTGGATACATAAGAGTACAATGGCCATGAATAGGCATGATATAAAAAATGTGACATGGGTGGTCATCTCCATGTACAATATATCATAGATCAGAATCCCCATGATGAAGATATACAAAGGATAAAGATCTCCATGAAAGCTGAAGATATATAATGGATCAAGATCTCCATAATGGCTGAAGATATCTGACATACACTGGAATCTTGTCACGAGAGCTGAAATCTCATGAACATTGGCACGATAAAGGAGGTAGCATATGTGGAATTCCACCAATCTGGAAAGTATTCTACACAAACCGCTACGAGTACATGTCCTACTATGTGAATAGAGGTGTCGAGGTCGAACATAATAGTCCATTGTCTAATTACAGGTCATTGATGTATAGCATTAATAGACATGAGATCACCCACCTATAATGAAAATGGGAATCAAGGTACTAGAGTGCAATCTAACAAGTGCGAATAAATGTGTTGAGGTCGAACATTTGGAAGAATCCATTGATCAGGGGACATTGATGTATTCCAAAAACTGTCGATGGTGAGAGAACCTACCACTGATGAGTGTAAGTCTCAAGGCACTCAAATGACTCTAAACTCTTATCCCAGAACAAATGATCTGAAGTTAATGGGATGGAATTCGCTGGAAGGAGGGCATTAAGGCATCCCCCATCAAACAACATGAGGTACACAACAACGCTCTATAATGTGGAAGGACTTGAACAAGATGTGCATGAACCAATAATAGTATCGGGAATGACCGACATGCAAAGTCAAGACAACTGAGGAATGACCGACTCAGGTTTCAACTTCCTTAAAACAAGAGAATAAAGGCGAATGGTGACTGAATGTAGGTAGAATAGACTCAATATACAAAACTGGGACATCTCTGCGACACAGGAGGAATCAACAAAGGCTCCATAGGGACTGGAAGCTTAACCAGTCGGTGGAGGCAAAATCAGAAAAATGAGTACAACTCCTAAAGTAAAACTACTAACCCAACCAATGGATGTGATATACAGTGCTCTATTCGAAGGCGACACGACTCAAATGCTGCCAAAGATAACATCTTTTCCTATCCATATTTTTATTTTTTTGATTTTTTTTGGACTTTTAAAGATATTTTGAAACGCTTGAAAAAGAATAAAAGTGATTTATAGTTACAAATCTAGGAGGAGACAAATGTCAAGGGGAAAAAAACCTAGTTCCAAGCAGCGGAACATACCTATTCTCAATGCAAGGAAACATGTGCAGGATAATGACACTCAGGAGAAAAATCCTCTCCCGGTATAAAATGAGGAATCAAGCTGCAAAAGATATATAAAAAGGCTCTGCTTGGCTAGACATGAGACAAGCTCGGGCTATATGGTTGATAATCAAAGTCAGGGAAGCCGACGTAAGGCTCAATAAGGCAAGCAAAACTCATGATAATGCAATTACAACTTGACATATGCAAGGGAGTCCCAGTTAAATGGCCCACATAAAGTTCAAGAGGAGTATGAAGCTCTTGCTCAAAGTCATGGCGGTACTATACAAAGGACTCCCACACCCTAAAGGAGAAATGTTGGCATGGGCACCAAATGCAAACATGATCTAACTAGGGTACCCATGTATGGTAAAGCTCTACCATTCACAACATGTCACTTCTAAAAGCAGCAAGAAGGTTTCTTGACAAGATGGAATGGGTTTGTACCTAAGGTTTACATGAAACAGTCATAAGGTTATGCAAAGTGCAAATAGATGTGAAACCTAACCTATATGTCAGTTTAGACATAATACCTACAGTAGGAATGAATGGTTCAAAGCCACGGTCAAACCACACTCAAAATGGATTCCTACAACATCAAATTAGTTCAAATGGTCCAAAACTGTCAAAAACTATAGAAAGTGGGTAAAAATTTCAATTTTTTTCTATAAATAGTGAAAAATTTAAAAATTTTCATACCATTTGAAATTTTTACCCAACATAGTGCATTTGAGCTCAGAACTTCAAAAGCGAATTTTTCGGAGCATCGTCCAGCAGAATCCCACCCCGTTTGATCCAGGTAGATTCTCATGCTCATCTCTTTCATTTTCATGCAATTTTTTTGAAATTTCATGGTATATTTTATTTTTTGAGCCATCCAAACTTGTGCATTTCAACCCACGTAGAAATTGGGCCTTTTTTCGCGTATAGGGCTTGCCATACATGGAAAATGCACCGAAAGCAGCATACATATGTGGCTGTTTTGAGAACAGTCGCGTATAGGGTCACAAATAAGGTTTTAAAGGGAAAAGACTGAGAAAACAACTTGGTTTTTGTGTAGGATGGTGCTAGAGTGGAGAGAAAGAGAGCATGGTGATGTTGAGGAAGCTATGCAAGGTGATCTAATGGCCCAACAAGCATTACAGGTATGTGGCTTGTACAAGTTTTGGTGTCTTGGCAGCTTGAGGGCCAAACCAAGACTACTCTAGCTACTGGTGGACTATTGGGATCCAGAATCTGAGACATTTCAGATAGATGGGATGTCGCTCAGCATTGAGGTTGAGGACATATATTTCATCACGGGTTTGTCCCAACGAGGGGAGATGGTGAACCTCTGATCTTGTGGGCCATGAGGTGGGTTGACCATAGATGAGTACATAGCTATGTACTGCTTTCCAGAGACGAAAAAAGGTTGGGAGTCAAATCCTGACAAACTCTATCCATATTCTGGGGTTGAAGGCTTTAATTTTTGCACTAGGCAGGATTGCAGGGTTAGCTTCACTCCACCAGGCCTCATGGCCAATGATGTTCTATGCGGCAGAGTGCATGCGACCTACAGTGTATGACTAGAGTACTATGCTACTGAGCAACATGAAACAACAGCACAGTGACTGGAAGATGGGCAGGGTGCAGGAATTTGGGTTCGGCAGTATACTGAGCATGTTTTTCTTTGAGCGAGTGCCAGGGCTAAGCCCTAGGGTAGACATTGCTCCACATAGAGTCTGGGATCTATCCCAACGATGCTGGGTGAATGTCATGCGCAAAATGAGCGGCGGTAGGGTGGCTAACCCCTACCCAACAAATTTCTTTCCATGGTGGCGGAGACAGATCATCACCATATACGACTACCCCTATGTAGTGTTAGACTTCCGTGGAGACCCAGATATGCTACTACCACTAGGAACAACTTATGGTGACATAGGTAAAGAATCCCAAACCCACTTTTTAAGTTTTGAATTATTTGAATTTTTTTGTGTGTTTTTTGATATATTAAATTGAAAGACATGTTTTTGGTGTGACGACACATAGTGAAAATCTGTCATGTATATGCAGATGTAGGACCATGATGGCCAGAAGGCTTCCCTTGTCATCGATGAAGGGGAAGAGGAGATGATATCATGGGTGCAGATGTGGAGCCGACGGTCCAAAGCATCCACACGAACTTTATTCATTTGACACACAGGGTACCCATGGCGCAAGTTGAGGACTTGCCTGAGGCCATGCAACGCTAGGTGGTTGGTGTACCATGAGCATGGGTTCGACTATTTCAACAACTAGCTAGAGCCATAGTTCTCTATCATGATCAAAACCCCCCTCCACCCCAGGCTTAGAGACCTGAGTTATTCATGTTTGTATGACCGTGTAGCATATTTTGGTGGCTCGAAAGCCCCAATTTTGTATATGACACTTATGTATTATGACGTCACTTTTTGGATGTTAATGAATTTTATTTTTATGGTGATCGATTTTATTTATATTTACATGTGTGTAAAATGTGTGTTTGTGATATGCGTATGGTCAATGAAACAAATGCCAATCTCACACATAGTTAGCATATGAGTCAACAACTTGATAAAAAATTCTTGGAACATGGATGTATGTTATATTCTCAAATTTCCGTTCTAGCAATCTAACACGTAATAATATTCGTAATAATGTTGGATCCCTAATGCGATACAAGCCATTAACCTGTAAAACCACTAACTGCAAATCAAGACATACCTCAAGAGAATGAACACCATGTGAAATGGCATCACGCAATAACTCAATGATGACACTATATTCAACAACATTGTTTGAAGAGGGCCGTAAACATATGCCTCCTAAAGACAACACTTGACCCGTAGGAGTATAGATCACCCAAGCAACCGAAGCTGAGTTTTGAGTGTGGCATCTAGCACCATCAAGGAATCCTATGTGAATAGAAGAATCCATTGACATCTGCCATAAGAAAATAAAGCTAATCAACAAACCCGATCAACATAAGAATACCTAACTATGCAATGAAAAACTCTACAATAATATACAACAATCAACCTTGGCTAAAGATCATGCATAGTATTTTTTGAGATAGATCCCATTTCTAGGCTCTGCCAAGGCTGTCCCTTCATAATCAACCAGCTCATAGGCACCTTTATCTAATACTCATTAGAGGAATTTTGGGGTCTAAAATGGGCCTCCTAAGGAAAATAATAAAATAATAGTTAAAATAATAAAATAATATTGATTAATTTTGGAGGAAGAAAGAAAAAAACTACTTTTTGTGATCGTATTTTCGACATATCTCCCTGTGTTTTTACTCAAATTTCGATCGGGAGAGCTCATTGGATGCGGAATTAAATTCCGTATCCAACGAGTACCCACAATGCATACTTTTGATGGACCCCGCTACCCCAAAAACAAGAAATACCTGAAAAAATGTGATGATGACATACCCCAAAAACAAGAAATACCTGAAAAAATGTGATGATGATGTCATCATCACATTTTTTCAGGTATTTCTTGTTTTTGGGGTAGCGGGGTCCGTCAAAAGTATGCATTGTGGGTACTCATTGGATACGGAATTAAATTCCGCATCCAATGAGCTCTCCCAATCGAAATTTGAGTAAAAACACAATGAGATATGTCGAAAATATGAACAAAAAAATAGTTTTTTTTAATGACAAATATGTCAATTCAACCATTATGGTTGACTTATTTTATTGAAATTCTATTGGTTCTTGAATTCCAACTCACAAAAACTTATTTTGGCACGTTTTCTTATAAGGCCCATTTTAGACCCCAAATTTCCTCTAATGTGTTTAACCACATAAGGACCATGCCACATGGGATTAAATTTCCCTGCCCCCAAGGGTTCCTTAGCTTGATCCCACAAAAGGACCAAGTCACCTTCACTAAACTTCCTCGAACGAACATACTTCTCATATTGGACCTTGACGCAACACTTGTTAACCTCTAGAGCCACTAAGGCATCTTGGCACTACTCTAAGTGGACCAAATGCTCTTTCAATGCGAAAGTGTCAGGTAAAAGCTCCACAACTAGCTTTAGAGAAGGGATTTCGCATACAACCGGAAAAATTGACTCCACCCCATGTACAAGCTGATATGGTGAGAAATTGGTGGTAGTCTTAACCATGTTTCTATAGGTCCACAAAGAAGGATATAACACGATATTCCAATTAGTCTTGCTTTGTGTGATGGTTCATTGGAGAATAGACTTAAGTGATTTGTTCACTGCTTCAACTTTTCCATTCACCTGAGGGTAATAAGAAGAGGAATACTCTTGCTTAAAACCTAACTTGGAAGCCAACTCCTCCATCATTGTATTCTGAAAGTGCCTACCATGGTTAGTGACAAGCTCTTTCGGAATGCCAAACCGGGTGATAATATGGTTGAAAACGAAATGCACAGCTATCTCACCGTCGGATTTAACTGTGAGCATAGCCTCTACCCATTTCGTGAAGTAATCGACAGCCACAATAATGTGATGATGGCCCCCAGTTGAAGCTAGGTTGCAATCCATAAAATCAAGCCCCCATTTGGTGAAGGGATCGACAGTGACAATAGGATGTAACAGGGCTGGACACGAGCGCATATTACATGCAAACATCTGGCAAGGGTGGCACTTCTTGACCGTGTTAACGTAACCTTTGAATATGGATGACCAAAAATAGTCTGCTCTCAAGATTTTTTTAGGCTGTAGAAATCCCAGATAAATGACCACCACATGCCCCTTTGTGGAAATCATTCAGCACAACCTTAGCCTCATCATGGGTTAAACAACGACGCAAAATGGAATCTACCCCATGACGGTACAAAGTTTTATCCACTATAAGGTAGTTCCTAGCTACATGACGTAATCGTCGTCGCTCATCCCGTGAAAGGTGAGTAGGGACCTTCAATGTTTGTAAATATACAATGATATCCCCGTACCAAGGGTCCAAAGTTGAGATAAGGAAAATATGCTCATCGACAAAAGTATCCTCATAAACCTCCTCCTCCTCCAAACTTGGAAAACCGGATATAAGCTTCACAAAGATCAATGATTTCTTCGATTTCACCGAAACAAAATCGAGATCAAACTCTTGCAAAATGACATTCCATTTATTGTATTTCGCTCCAATCATCCTTCTAGTGAGGATTAACTGAAATGGATTGATATGAGCTATGACCAAGGTTTGGCGAAGGAGAATGCAATGTCTTAAACGCTGAACTGCATGAATGGTAGCCAAGGCAAGCTTCTCCACATGGGAATAGAAAATTTCCGCATCTATAAGGTTTTGGCTCAAATAATATATGGCATGCTCATGGAGATCCTCATCCTCCTTAACCAAAACCATACCAACCTTCTCCATAGACGCAACCACATAAATAAAAAAATCACAACTATAGTCTGGTGTACTAAACACGGAGGCCATTGCTAAGGCTAGCTTAAGAGTATCAAAAGAATCTTGGGCTCCCTCATCCCAGTAAAAAGGGTTGTCCTTATTTAAAAGACGCATAAATCCTTTAGTCAATATGGAAAAATTAACCATGAATCTTCGCAAGAAGTTCTCCATGCCTTGTAAACACTGAAGGTGTCTAATATTACATGGGGGAGATAATTGAAGTATTGCCTCAACCTTTAAGGGATCGACTCTTATACCCTCCTTGGATACAATGAATCCTAGTAAATGACCAACAGTCATGCAAAAGATGCACTTGTGAGGATTCAAATGAACTTGGTAATGGTGGAATCTTTTGAACACTAATCTCAAATGATATGGATGACACACTCTCAAACAAGAGTGAGCAGTGATATCATCCAAATATACTTCGATAATATTTTTAAGATCGTGAAATATTAAGGTCATGGCCCATTGAAATGTGGCTCTGGCATTTGTAAGGCCGAAGGGCATCTTTCGATATGAAAAAGTACCCCAAGGAAAAATAAATGTAGTCTTATGTTGATCCTCGGGCTTAATATGAATCTGATTATATCCAGAAAAACCATCCATAAAGGAAAATACCTCACTTCCCATACACTCATCCAAAATCTGATCAATAAATGGTGTGGGGAAGTTGTCCTTAGGACAGGCATGATTCAAGTCACGGAAATCAATGCATATGCGGATCGTTCCCTGCTTATTATCCATCGAAACAGGATTTGAAACCCACTCCGTCAAGGGAATGGGATAGATAAAACTAGCTTTCAATAGTTTCTCTATCTTAGCCTTAATGGCGGGTGCTTTTCTAGGATTCACTGCATGCAAATGTTGTCGAACCGGTTTTGCATCCAGAGACGTTTTGATCTCATGTTCAACAATACGAGGGTCTAGACCCATATCATCCAATTTCTTCATATGACCAAGCGAAAATGTCGCGAAACTATTTAAACAACTCGGTATACTCCTTGTAGGAGGAGCAAGTCGATAAGTCAACTTAAATGACAGCTGACTTAGTTGATCAGCCTACTAAGTCAGTCGACCGACTAAACTAGAGATTAGGTCAGCCACCTAAGGTCGTGTCAGTTCACCGAACTGACAAGTATTTATTTTGTAATTGTTTTGTAATCATATATATTAGGCTGTTGAGCCAGATGAGAACTCAGTTCAGTTCTCTATGTTGTATGGACTCATTCATGTAATATAATCTGTTAATTCACCTACTTGTTCTTATCTCTTGTCTCTGTTATATATGTATGTTTTAGTATGTATTATTGGTAACCTTGTGTGATCTGTGAGATTACAACATTGGTTCTATTGCCGGTAGTACATGTCTGAAATGTATGCAAACAGATGATCTCAGAGCAGGAGATTAAGGACTGGTGGGAACGTAAAGTTGCAAATTATTTGCAAAATTACACATGAAGGAACAGATTAACAATCGCAGAGGCAAAAGCAATATTCTTTACAGAAACACATGAGAAGTTTGTAGAATCAGTGCCCCAACTTCTGAAGAAACTCCTGGATGAAAAATCCGGAAGGGACTAACGACCAACAGTTGCTAGAAAAACTGATCTGAGGAGGTAGAACAAAATTGTCGGAGTGGTTTGAGAAAATTGTCGATGACTTCTACGAGGAGCAAGCAGTAGAAGACAGAACTTCGGTGGAAATCGTCAAGGAGAAATTTTACACAGACCTCACCGAGCAATTTCTGTGCTCCTTACCAACCTTGCTGTTCAAATTCTTGATTGAGAAGGGAGTAGGACATATTGTCAAACCTCATCCATCACTTCATGAACTGCCATCAAACTCTAACTAGGCAGAAAAGCAAAAGAGGTGGGAAAAATTCATTGCAGAAAGGGAGTGGGAATACTTCCTAAGCAATTAGACCGAACTATCTGGGATTTTTAAAAGCGTTGGGTAGGCTATGGGGGGGTAGCTGGTCATATGTTGAGATAAAGTAGAGTGGAATCTAGTCGACTAGAAGCAGATACCATTCACCAGTAATGAGAAGTCGACCAAAAAGGAAATCAAGAGAATAGTATCACATAATGGTATGTCGGACATTCAGAAAATAGAGAGGGAAGAGAGACAACAGAGGAGGGAAGCAAGAAGAGAAAGAGCCTTAGCACTGTATAGAGGAATGAGTCCTAGGGTGATCGACCAGGAAGGGAATCCACCAGAGTTGGGTCATGACCGACATGAAGAAGGCGTAGAAGAAGAGGCGTCCCCTACGGAGGAATAAGTATGGATAGATTATCCATAAGCTCTCCAATTAAGAGCTCCCCATGAAGGAACAACTCTATCTCCATTGAATCCGCGTACCCGGATATAAACTATTGTTGAAGAGGACCTCCGACTATGAACTGGTAACTTTGGTATATGGAGTCGACTAGACGATGAGACATACACTGGATGACACCTCATTATCCGTCGACCAGAGGAAGGAAATTGGGTAGCCTTTTAATCGGTACCCTCCAATCGAAGTATCCACTTACTCTTACTGACACATGAAGGAGCAACCTCCCTGCCAAATACAGCTTTGGAAGACACATAACATTCAGAATTGCAGAAAAGTATTTGCAGTGGGCCATCGACAGAAGAAGTCGACATCAACCGACTGCCGGTCAAAGAAGAATCGACAACCGACGGGAACGAAAGTTCTGTCGACCATAGTTTCGCAGAGATGAATAAGCCAATAACCCCACCACCCCCACCCCCACCTCCACCACCGCCACCTTTTGAAAGCAACGACAGTGATTCTAACATGGGTCATGAGTCAACACACATTCCTCTATATGAGGGGGATGAGGACCCCAGACAACACTGGCTTGTTTGCGAGTCGACTTGGGAGGCCAACCAAGTTACGGATGAAGACAGACAGATGGTACAATTCACCAATGCCTTGTGGAAAAGGGAATTGAATTGGTATATGAAGTTTTTGGAAAGACAACCTAGAGCAACCAAAGCCGAGATCAAAGCGCAATTTCTATCATTTTTCAAAACTCCAGATGCAAAACACCTGGCAGCAAAAAAACTAAAAACAACATCACAGAAGCCAGGGGAAATTGTCTGCGACTATGATAAGCGATGGAAAGACCTTCTGAGCTAGCTGGACTATGTTATAGATGAACAATTACTAATCCAGTGGTTTCTTGCAGGTTTATCTCAGAAATTCCATCGACACATAAGTCTGGAAACATTCAAATCTTACGAAGATGCGCTTACAAAAGCTCTCCAAGTGGAAATGGATGAGGACATCCCAGCATACTCCACTAATCATAGATTAGAAGAACAACTCGAGAGTGTGCATAAGTCTTTAAAGGAGTTAAACCTCAAAAATCAGGATATCTGGTGCACTAAGTGCTCGACGACCGGACATTCCAAAGACAACTGTCGATAGGAATACAGCCACCAGGACGTTCAATTCGTGCAGACAAAATATTTTTTCGAAATTTGCTAGGAGCATGGGGACCACTCAATAAAATATTGTCCATTCAACATGAAGAACGACAAGGAATCCTGGTGTGCAATCTGCGAAACTAAAAATCATAACACAGTCGACTGCCATTTGAACCTGAAGAACCGACATAATTACCATGCAGTCTACCAAACCAATGCAGTTGTACAAAATAATGAGCAAAACAATTTACCAAATGATCAGAACGGTCAGTGATATGAAGGTCGAAGATACGAGCGCCAATAGGACAATCGATGTGGAGGCTATGGAGGACAAGGTTGATTCCCTAGGAATCATGACAACCGACCACGTCAACCCATCCAATGCTTTACATGTTATAAGGAGGGACATCGATATGCAGACTGTCCATATAAAGACAGAACTGACCTCAAATTTTGTACTCATTGTGGAGTAGGGGATCACTCACTAGAGGATTGCCCTACCATGTTGGAAAAAATAAATACAAAGAAAAATGTAAATGTCTTGTCGTGTGTGCAAAAAAATGATGTAATAAATACAAAAAATTTGCATATTGTAACTTGACAAGGAACAAAAACAGGAAGTGATAACCCAAGAATCAGCAAAATAAAAGAGAAAAATGTCTACCCCGATCCACTTAAAGAAAAACAAACATACAAAGAAGCAACCAATGTATTCAAAGAATTTGCACGACAAGAAAAAGCTAACGACAATCGACATAACACAATAAACGAATTAATACAACTCGTACAAAAATAAAATTCAGTCTCTCAGTTCATCGACTTACTATATGAAATAAAACATAGCAACTCCGAAAAACAAATAAAGAACATCTGCAGCTTAAACCAGCGTAGATCCAAATCCTAGGCTCTGTCAAGCGTCGAGATGGATCAAATCTCTGGGGGTGCAAACCTCTTCTTAGGTATCCATTGATTTGATTCAAACCAAAAGACACATCTTTTTATTTAAGGTCCACATATAATATTTTTATTATTAATATTTAATATTATTTATGGTCCACATATAATATTTTTTATTTTATTAGGAACGAACATTGCATCATTTCCCTACACATGGTTTTAAAACCATATGCAAGGCCCTCCTACAACCATGGGTTGTTTAGGAGGCCTTGCACATGGTCTTAAAACCATTTGCAAGGCCCTCCTAAACCGTGTACAATAAAACCATGGGTTGTTTAGGAGGCCTTGCACATGGTCTTAAAACCATTTGCAAGGCCCTCCTAAACCGTGTACAATAAAACCATGGGTTGTTTAGGAGGCCTTGCAAATGGTTTAAAAACCATGTGCAAAGCCTCCTAAACCATGTACAATAAAACCATGGGTTGTTTAAAATGTCTTGTACATTTGTGTTTTTTTCTTGACCCACATTTTTTTTACGGATAATTAAATTTTTACTTTTTTATTGTTTTGTTAGGTAGGAAGATTATAACATCTCCCCCATATTAGATTGTTTTATTTTGGCCTATTAGAAAATTTATTTCCCATAATATTCACTATCACTATTATTTTTTGTTGACATGTTATAAATGTTACATCACATTACAAGATCTCTTCCATAATATTCACTATCACTATTATTTTTTACCGACATGTTACAAATGTTAGTAACTTTACATCACGTTACAAGATCTCCCCCATACTGGGCTGTAGAGCGCCTCTCGGCGCAATAAAAAAGATAAAGGCGATGTTGACCCACTTGTTGACCTGGAAATCTAAGGATACCATGTCCGACAAGTAGTGCTTGACTTTGGATCACAAGTAAACATCATGACTCATGACACTTGGGAACAAATGGGCAGACCTCGACTGTATGAATCATGCATATACCTGAAACTAGCCGACCAGGGCCTAATTGAACCTATTGGAGTTTGGAAAAATGTTGACACAACTATAAAAGGAATATTGACCAAAGTCGACTTCGAAATCATTGACCCTAAGGAAGGATCCAGTTCCTTCCCAGCGTTAGTAGGTCAACCTTGGGGTAAAAAGATGAAAGCATCGATATCCCTGGACAAAGAGAGAATCAAATTAAAGGGAAATGGAAAAAAGGTCATTGTACCTATTCACCCATATCAAGGAGAACCTTGGACTGAACCTATCAATGAAGAAGTCGACATCCGACAACTCTACCAGATTCAAAACAATGCAGATTATATAGAACCTAATATCTACGGAGAACTTCATTTAGGGAACCAAGATTCAGTTGGTTATAATTCAGACGCAGAATTATATGATTGGGATATTGAGAACTACGAAACACAAGCAAGAGGATGTTGGACTATTCAAAAAGTGCAGAAAAATCCCACCCAACAATGCTTCATAGTGTCCATTATCCCAAAAATATTTGAGAAGAAACTTAGGGAATACCCTACCTTACAACCTACCAATGTAAATACTACACAAATACTAAGATACAAGGAAAGAGAATCACCAGTCATGCATGTAAAACAAGTTTCCAAAAATATTGGTGAACATGGCTGACTTCAAATCCTAGTAGAAACTTTTACAGGCCAAGCTGCTCAATGGTGGAATACCCATCAGACAAGACTGCAGACCTAGACAACAGCTTCGAATTACTTTGTTGAAAGGTTTGGAGGAAAGAAGTTAATGAAACAGGCTCAGATACCTATATTCACTCAAGGATAGAACCCAGAAGATCATATTAAGACATGTGAAAAAGAATGGAGAAGACTTGGATACAAGGATGAACGAGCATGGACACACCTGTTCCCATAAACCCTGGCCGACTTACCAAACAAATGGTACAAAATGGAAGAAGCTATAGGTGAAACATTCTTATTGCATGAACTCAGGGAAAATTTCATTAAAGATTTCAAATTTATACCACAAAACGAAAACTTGGTCGAAACAGCGAAACAGATTAAATGATTTATTCAGCTGACCAAAAACAAACCCTTAAAAGATAACCGACAGACAATGAAATACAACAATATACAAACAAGGACAAAACCATAGTCGACAAGACTACAGTTAGAAAATGAAAATACATAAGGGAAAAGCTTTAGATGGAAATCAAACCATGTCGAAACGACCAAACCTATTTGTACAATCCTTAAAGTGGAAACAACCAACAAACATGATACCGACAGAACGACTGCAGCCGACTTCCCTGCCACATTCTCACAATTTAAGGAAGGAATTCGACCAATCAATGAAGCCAAAGCACTAGAATGGCTAGATGCTAAAGTCAAAACTAGGGAATTCAACATCTCAAATGATGATAGACCAAAAATGGCAAAGATTGGTGACTACTGGAGTGAAGAGTAGACCATAGAGATAGTGAACTTATTAAAAGAGTTCCAAGATGTATTTTCTAGAGATTATAAAGACCTCAAAGGCTTAGTCCATGAAATGGGAGAAATGAATATTGATACTAAACCTGATGTTAGAGCTGTGAAGAAAAGACCATATAAACTAGCTCACAAATACAAAGAGATAGTCAAAAAAGAAATTGATAACATGCTTGCAGTAGGCATCATCTATCCTATTGACCAATCCAAATGGGCAAGTCCAGTGGTTGTACAGTCTAAGAAACATGATCTGACCAAACTAAGAATTTGTGTCGACTTCAGAGAACTAAATAAAGTGACACTGACAGACCCATTTCCAACTCCTTATGCAGATGAAATCTTAAATGAAGTTGCAAGACATGAATGCTACTCATTTACAGATGGATTCTCAGGTTATAACCAAGTGCTAATAGCTAAAGAAGACCAGAAGAAGACAACCTTTGTGTGTGAATTTGGCTCATTTGCTTACAAGGTTATTCCTTTTGGATTAAAAAATTCACCTACAGTATTTTCTCGAATTGTTGTCAAAACATTTCAGGAAATATTTACAAGACCATGGTAGTATACTTTGATGATTGGACAATATACTCCATGTTAAAGGATCATTGCAAATGGCTCAGGCTTATGTTGGAGACATGTCGACAAATTCAACTATCCCTAAACATGAAGAAATGCATATTTGTGACCCCCATAGGAATATTATTAGGGCACATTGTCTGTAAGGAAGGTATTAAGGTTGCAAAGATCAAAATTATCCTCGACCTAAAACCACTAGTAAACCCAAAACAAGTCAGGGTGTTACTTGGCCACATAGGCTATTACAGAAAATTCATAAGATATTATTCAGATATGACCTATCCACTTGAATAACTATTAAGGGAAGATAAAGAGTTCAACTGGACAGAGGAGTGCCACATATCATTTGAGAAATTAAAAAGAAAACTAGTCGAAGCACCAATCCTAAGGTTTCCAAACTGGTCGATCAAATTCCATGTTCATATTGATGCATCAGGCCTAGAAATAGGAGCAATCTTAACTCAACCAGGAGATGATGGAATGGATTATCCTATAGTTTACAGTAGCAGAAAATTAAACAAGGCTGAGAGAAACTATTCGACAACAGAAAGAGAAGCACTAGGAATGGTCTTTGCACTACAAAAATATCGACATTATCTTTTACCTAACCCATTTATATTCTATACAGACCATCAGGCACTTAAGTATCTCGTCAATAAACCACTACATCATGGAAGGATTTTTCGATGGCTACTATTATTCCAAGAATTCGAATTCGAAGTTGTTGTTAGAACAGGTAAGTTAAATGTCGGTCCCGACCACTTATCCCGAATCAACACAGGAGAAGAGCTGACAGGATTCAAAGATGACTTACCTGAAGCACATTTATTTTGGATAGAAGTAGTCCCAGTAGAATTAGAAGAAATAGCCCAGTTCTTGGAAGATGGACATGCACTAGAAGGAACGAGTACAAAGAAGAAGCAGATCTTAGCTATGAAGGCTGCACCATACAGTCTTATAAATGGATTCTTATACAAAATGGGATTAGATTACATCCTCAGAAGGTGTGTACTAGAACATGAATGAGACAACATTATGCATGAAGCATATTATGGACATATAGGAGGACATTTCTAGGTAGAAACAACTGCAAAGAAAAGCCAACATTCAGGGTTATGGTGGCTGACACTCCACAGAGATTGCAAAAATTTTGTCAGTCAATGTGACAGATGTCAATGCCTAGGTCAACCTCTACCTAGCACAGAAATGCCTTTGATATCAGTGAACCCAAGTTTGACATTTGAAATTTGGGCCATAGACTTCATAGGACCATTTCCTATACCAGCAAAAAGGACAGGCGCAAGGTACATCATAACTGCAGTCGAATATGTAACTAAATGGGCAGAGGTTGAACCAGTCGACACATGTTCTAGTGAGATAGCTGCTAAGTTTATCTATGAGAATATCATCACCAGATTTGGATGTCCACTAACCCTAATTAGGGACCATGGAACACACTTCATCAATAGAAATATCAAAACCCTAACCGACCAGTTCCAAATCGACCATTGTCGGAGCACAACATACCATCCTTAGTCAAATGGAGCAATTGAAGCATTTAATAAAACATTAACAAGAGGACTAACCAAAATATGTAATGTTGATAAGGACGACTGGGACAAGAAAATACCCGCAGTATTATGGGCATACAAAACATCATACAAACGCTTGACTGACCAAACTCCTTTTCGACTAGTCTATGGACAGGAAGCAGTAGTTCCACTACACTTCCGACAACACACACCTATCATCACAAAGATCTTGCATGTCGATGTCGAACAAGGAAGAAAGGACCGACTATTGCAACTAAGAAAACTCAAAGAACACTGACTAATGGAAATACAACATCAAGAAATACAGAAACAACAACAGAAAATGTGGCATGACAGAAACATCAAAAACAAAAACTTGTCGGTAGGAGACCTTGCTTTACTATACAATAGTTGAGTGAAAGGTAAACCTAAAAAGCTCCATACAGAATGGATGGGAGCCTATGTTGTTGAAGAGATACATACCAACGGATCAGTCCGACTAAGGACATTACAAGGCATAGTATTTTGAAAACTCGTTAATGGAGCCCGACTAAAACGCTAAAAAAAAAAAATTCTATAACGACCATAACCATAAACCAAAAGCTATAAAAACCTAAAAATCCAAAAAGAAAAATAATACCGTACATCCAGAAAAAATATGACGGGAAATTACCATTACGACAACCGACATCATGCCCATCGACATAATCCCATCGACCATTTGCATCGACTGACCATTTTCATCGACCATTCTCATAACCGACATCGACCGGTGACCTCGATAGTCCCATCGCACATTCATGACATTGAGCTCCGAAAGAAATTCTCCATTAAAGCACACTCAAGTGTTCCAGCTGGAACATCACATCTGCCATTAATACACTCATCGATGAAAACACCCACATCATTGCCTATAAATACTGGACCGTCGAAGGATCATTCACCGTAATCCATACAGAGAGAGTATCAGAGCATCCAGTCAACTAAAAGCCAAGAATACCTTAGTGAAATAGACCACCAGACCGACACAATGGCACCGAAACAGACTAGAGCCTCAACCAAAGCCAAGGAACTATAGACTGTAGACACACCTTTAGTCCGCAGGCTAAAGAACATTAAGAATGCCAAGGTGCAGGAAGGCTCATGACAAAAACTATGGACCGAGATGCAAGAATGGGGTTACGTCAACAAGAAGCCCACTCAAGCCATGGAGAAAATCAAATACAACACCATATTCAACTATGTCAATGCACCGCTCATGGCTAGTTTTGGTGGCACCAAAGAAACAACACTAAAATTCATCATAAGCCGGTAACACCACAGCCGGTTCTACTTCGACCAACCGGTCGACATCTCTGGAGAAGTCATCTCTAAGTTGACAGGTCTCTCAAACAAAGGAGACCTAGTACCAGTCGGTATTAAAGAAGGACTGGTCGAAGAACTAACTGGGTCGGGTTCGGGCAAAAAATCGAAGGGGTTGATGATTAGTCAAATCACAACCCGAACGCCACAGATTGTGGCCAAAATAATAGCAATAACACTCACCCTGTCAGGTCGAGGTAGCGACCTCAAATTAGACATGCTAGAAGCTGTTGACACCATTGTGACAGATGGGAAGATATATAGGTGGGTTGAATATGTCGTCGACATGGTCAATACCATCTATGAAAGATGCCAAGAAACAGGAGGAATCATCAGGTTCCCCTCCCTCATTTTATGGATAGTCATGTACCATATCTGCCCAGAGGGAAACCCAATTTTTTAGGAACCGAAAAGGTTCCACATGTGGAGATTCAAACTATTCTCCTAGAGAGGAACTTTGCAACAACTCGAAGACAAAAAAGTTTTGCTAAAGAACTGGCTCCAATAGCCAAAGTCCACACAACTAGATGGAGGGTGCCTCAAAACATCCGAAGAAGTCTACCGAAAAACTCCCACATCCATCTAGAACTCGACCATAACTCGGTGTGGTACATGTAGGGAAATGAATCAAATGCAAAAGCCCTCGACTCTTATCCATCGGTTGACCAGATATTTCAGGAGCTATCTCGACAAGCTAGAACAAAAATACCAGTACCAACGATAGCAAAGAAGAGCGACTTCTGAATCGAGGAGCCGCTAACTGACCAAGAGAAAGAAGAAGACTATGAGTTGAACCTCTATATCAACACCTTTGTGTTGGAGGAGACACCATTCAAACACACTGGCAAAATTCAAATCATCATCAAACCTCCAAAAACACAGAGGGCAGAACCCTAAATAGAAGAACCATAGCCAGAGCAGCAGGTAAGCACTCCATCTGCAGAAAGTCTGATCCCGACCTAGGAGCCAAGGGGAGAGATAGAAAAAGAAAACCCAGAGTATGCTATCACAAAAGGCATCATTAAAAAATTATCGAAAGAGATAGCAGTTGCAAGGAAGAAGTTAAAGACACAACAACAACAGCAAGGAAAAGTTAAGCACAAGCTTATCATTGCCGAATCATCCGACGACAAGGAGGAATTGGCAGCTACGACCCTTGACATAATAGAGGATTCCGCAGCAAATAAAGTGCCGGTGGAAACCCAGTTCCAGAGATTTGTCGACGCAGGAGCACTACCGGGTCGACTAAAGAAATCCAAGACCACCCACACGACGATGCCTGAAAATGTTGTTGATCTTGTGTCGACGCCTCCACCTCCATCCCCAATAAGAGTATCAGAGGAGCAAGTTCCAGAACAACATTCAGTAAGCCCACTCGACTTGTTCAAAAGTGCGATGTCGAAAGCTGTGAAGGCAAAGTTTGATAAAGACAGATATTTGCAGGCATTCATTGAGAAGCTGCCTGAGATATTTATATCGACACATAATATATCCAAAAAAGCACCTCTCTTCGAGGTCAGTGGATACCAACCAGGACATGAAGCCTAGTCCAGAACCTTTGCAAATATCACTTCAAATTTCGAGAGAAATCCCAATAAGGAAGCTAAAGTGACCACACATCAGACCATGACTATCACTTCGACTACACCCCAAACCAACCTACCAGCTGCTGCACCGACTGGAGGAGGACATAAATCACCAAATTAACCAAATTTTTTACGACTTAGACTCACCTCCACAGCCCGACAACCCACCACTCACCCACACTTCCCCCAACGCAATAATCCCCGACCATTCACTGACTCCCTCACCACTACCACCATCTCCATCACCCCCACCACCCCCCGACTCAGAGCAAACCCCACCACAACCATCAACACCAACTGCATCCACTTCTGCACCCCCACCTCCCCTTGTATCTAACCAACCAGAGGTAGTAGTCATCCCACCTCCCCAACTAGAGAAATCATCAACCACGATCCCACAAACCAAAGATCTTGAATCGATTTTTGCAGGTACACAGGTGCCGACACAAACAGAGAAGGAAAAGCATAAGAAAAGGAAGGAGAAATAGAAGAAGGAGCATCATGGATAGCCATCAAAGGTCCATATCAAATTGAAAGATGAAACCTCATTGACCGATGCAGAGCTAGGACAACTCCTCAAAACCCTAGCAGTCGAAGCAAAGATGAGGAGCGAGCAGAGACGTAAGGAACTCGACGACAAGAACGCAGAACAGGTCAAGTTCCTCAAAAAATGTAGAAACCTAGCCCATTCCGTAATGCTGGGCCCCATAGAGGTCGACACAGACAAACCGCTTAAAAGGGCGTATCAGTTATTTGAGAGCATAGTGTCAACACTCAAAGCCCAGATTCAGGAAACAAAGGAAGAACAAAAAGAAGAAACTACCTGACTCCTAATGGCATAGCACACCGCCTTTTCTAAAGCTTATAAAGTGCTGCAAGATCACATGGAGGAGTCTGTCATAACAGAAGAAATACTGAGAGACTGGCCTGTTGGGGCGCACGCCTTAACGGTCATTAATTTTGGTAACTCTGTGGTTTTTGTGGAAGCTTGTAAGCAGAGTTGCACGTCAAAATAGTCTTAGGGGTGTCGAGGTTGAGTCAAAGCCCTCTTTTTGTAATTGTCCATAATTTTCAGGTGTAAGCCCATGATTTTGTAAGAGTGCACTTGTATAAATAGGAACTCATGTAAAGATGTCAAGGGTATCTAATGAAATGAGGATCATATGATGCGAAGAAGTTAGATCTATTTTTGGGTTTTAAGGTCAAGTCCTAGCTGTGTGCGTGGACGACCTCTGCAGCAGTGTGCGTAGAGGGTTTGTGTAAGGAAAGGAACTGCAGCTAAGTGCACAGTTTAGAGTTTGTAAGAGAGAAACTGCAGCTGAATGCACAGTTAGACTTGAAGGACGTATCTGCGGCTGAATGCGTGGATCAGAACTGTTGTTTTGTAAAAAGTTGAATAAAAGCGCAGTTCTGTGGACGTAGCCCCTACACTGGGGGTGAACCATGTTATATCTTGTGTTGTGGTGGTTATTTTGTGTTGTTTCTGTTATGTTTTTATGCTTTTGATAAGTAGGTGAATGCTCAAGTAAGATAACTATTAAATATTAACTTCGCTGTGAATTCCCAGTTAAGGGTTAAGCAAGAAACGTTCTTTTATCTAATAGCGAAGCTAATTAAGTGAATGTTGAAGCTTTATTTTGTATAAATATTTGTTGTTAAGGCTAAGGGTACAGTAATATCCCTCTTCTGCTTGCAGAAAACTGATTCTGCGGCACCCCATAGCTATTTCGGGTGAGACTGCAACCTGTTCGCAGGTTGTTACTGAAAGGGCCAACACTGTGGTTCTTTTTGTTGGTGCAAAGTTAAAGTATAAACCCCGGGTCTACCCTATAGCCCAACAAATTGGTTCCGTTGCCAGTTGAACTCAGTATCTGCTCAAGAGGGATCTACATCGTACCTGGAGGGCTATGTTTTGGAGGCCCTTAGTAAAATAAATCAGTGATTGGATTGAAGAGACTTACCTGAAGTTTGCTGAGCAAGAAAATAAGGATCCTCGTCGCAGCTCAGACGACTTTTTGCAAAGGTACATTTTTACTGATATACATGAAATTTTATTTGGTAGTATCCACATAGAATTGCACCAGTGGTTATCCAGGTTGACAGAAAGAAAGACCAACTTCAAGGAATATCAGTTTCCTGATTGGACCCCCGCAAGAATTAGCATATTGAAAAGAGTGAACAACGCGATATCACGAGTTGTTGATTTCTGGACAACGCGAACCCTTGAAGCATTTGTGACAGAGTTTGCCATCGACACAAGTACCTCTTTTAGCGAAGCTGAAAGACAGTTTTTCAAAGGACCAAGGGGTAAGTACCTGAATTCATTTAGTTTGCAAATTAAAATGCTCTTGGCTGAGAAAGGTATATTGTTGATCGAATCAGATTGCTAGATTTATTTTTACTAACCTATGTTTGGAAGTGAAAGTAAATTCGACAAGCAAAGTGGTTTGTTGCGAAGCGGTAAGAGATACAAGAGAAACCTAGAATCCTATACCCTAGGCCAAGATATCGGTTATTCCCCATTAAGTCCAGAAGAACCTGAATTTGAAGAAACCCCCCTATCACTCCGCAGCGAAGA
>LPNX010399561.1:90447-131576 GCA_001517045.1 Pseudotsuga menziesii | reverse complement strand
ACTCAGAACCATGTCCTGGCTGATATTAAAACAACAATGATCAAAGAGTTCAAGAAGCCTAAATCAGAGTCACAGTGTATAACTGAACTGAAAGAGATTCAACAGAGGCGAGGTGAATCAGTTTGGTACTTTGATCATAGGTTCAAATTTATGCTAGATCAAGTTAGTTTCACTATTGGACCAGTGCAACATAAATAATGGTTCATTACAGCCCTATTACCTCATATCAAAACTCCACTCATGCAACAGAAGGTTGCTGATTAGCAAGAGGCTTTGGAGATTGCCATGAAACTGGAGACAGCTCCTACCGAAGATAATTCTGGCATAGCCCAAATATAAGCACAATTAGCAAAAGTGGATTCGGAGCTTCGTGACATGAAGAAGGGGAAATCTATTCGCGAAGAGGTTTGGTGTACACGATGTAGGATAGAAGGTCATGACAAGGAACAATGTCCTACACTAAGAAATTACCTGAATACTGGTGCACCAAACCCATTTAACCCTAATGTTCTATATTGTGAGATTTGTAGAACAATTGGCCAGCATCGACCTGAAGACTGCTATTTGCTACAAAGATATGTGCAAGTACCTAAGAATCCCTATTGCAAGTTCTGTAAGTTAGTTGGACACAACGAAGATGAATGTCGCAGCTTTGACCTTATGAGAGAGCGAACCTATGATGCTTATAGGGTACAAAACGATGCACAAGGCAATGATGGATATGGTTATTGCGGTGATCGAGGTAGTTTCGGAGGTCGTGGTCGTGGTGGTATGCCAGGAAGAGGTCGAGGCCAGGTTGTTTTCTATAACTGTAATCAGGCAGGACATGTAGCTAGAGACTATCGGAACCAAACTATGACATGTCGATACTGCAGGGCAGTCGATCATGTGATTGAGCAATGCCCGTAGTTGATAGCCAATATACAAGAAAGAAATTCCCCTCCTACTCAGAACATTCATATGATTTCTATGGAGCAAAGACCTATCCCAGCCATTAACGTTGTTACAAGGAGTGGAGCTACGACGCAAGTGCATACTAAGGAGAAACAACATGACGAGGCTTGGGTCTACAAGACCCCAGAGAAAACTCCAGCATTTGATGTGGGAAGAGAAAAAGAAACATTTATGGAAGCCAAAAAAGACTTTGCTGATCCGAGCACATCAGTCGCACCTGCGCAACAGCATCAACAACAATTACAGTCTCAAGAAGCTTCGACGGATAAAGTAAGTACACTGTCATCATTTTTACAGAGTTGTATGAAGCTCTTAAGGAATCAAAATGCTTTAAATGAGTTACAGAAAGTTATTGCTTCTTGCGAACCTCGGCAAAGCTCTAGTAAAGAAAAAAATGTTAATAGAGTTAGAAGAACTGGAAGAGAAATGAGATTGCATGCTCAGATAGGAGAGTATGACATGACTGATATCATTTTAGAGCTGGGATCAGAAGTAAATGTCTTAACTAAGAAGACATGGGAACAAATGGGAAAACCTACCCTTGAATGGTCCCCTATACAGTGGATATTAGCCAATCAGAAGAAGATTGTGCCCCTAGGAATATTCCCCTGTGTCCCAGTAGACATTGATGGAGTCAGTACCTTAGCAGATTTTGAAGTCATTGAAATAATTGATGATAGCAACCCCTATCCAGCATTACTAGGCATTGAATGGGCAATAGAGAATTCTGCAGTAATCAACCTTAAGAATAGACAGATGACTTTTGAAGGGAAAGGCTTGAGAGTCATAGTACCCTTGGACCCTTCTCAAGGAGAAAGGTACACAAAGCTAATCAAAGATGAAGATCATGACGTTTTGGATCATATCTACAACATCACAGCTAAGGAAGAAGACTATGTTAACCCTACTGTCGAAGGTATAATGGATTGGCAGTGTGATAGTTCCTGCATGTCCGATTCAGATGAAGGCCTAGAGAATTGGCAGAATATACTGTATGAGCTACATGGACATCGTTGTGCAAGAATTACCAAGTCCCTTAGATGGCTTGGCTCACAGACAAGAGTCTTACCTATTTTTGATGGCTTGACAGACCCAGAAGAGTTTATTGTACAATTTTCAGAGCAGGTACCAGATTCACAGAAAATGGAGACTCTAGATTCAGTATTTAGAGCCACAGCTGCTAGATGGTGGAATGGTCATAAAAGTACATTCATAGTTGGGAAGCTTGTCAAAAGTCCCTTCGCTTGAGATTCATGGATCAACCTCAGGAGGTGCGAAGCAGATTTAATGGTAAGACTAGCCCTCAGGAACATTTGGAGCAATGTTATGAAGCATGGAAGCATGTACCTTGTGAAGAATGGGTACATAGGTTTATACACACTCTGGAACCTGTAGCAAAGAATTGGTATGTGGAGGTGGAGCTTCACCATGGTACTGTAAGTTGGGATAGTCTTGTTGATAGTTTTGTGCTTACATTTTCTATTAATGAGGTTTATCCTGCTTTGGACGCAGCTATTAGGTTGATCCATACTAAGGTGTTTGATGATAAATAAATAGCTGAGTACCATCCCGATTGGAAGACGTAAGAATCTAATGTAGTAGAATGTTATAACCTCGCAATTGATGAGGATGATGACCCACGCAACATTAATATTCCTGAGTCAGAAGGACATTGCGAAGTACGTGGGCTAGCAGTTGAAGCACCTGAAGTGACTTAGCCCTTGAAAACAAGGACAATAAACATTGGATCAGAATAACAACCCAAGTACGCTACCATTGGAGATTATTGGGATGAAGAAATGGTGAGCGAAGTGACCCAACTTATCCATGAATATCAGGATTTATTTTCGACGAAGTTCTCAGAAATGAAAGGAATCATTGAAGCTGTGGAAGACATTTTGTCGTGGGTCGAAGCTTGAAGCTCTGTCGAAGTTGGTGTGAGGAAGTGTCGAATGTCCTTATTATGGCGCAGCCAGAGCTATTGGTTGTGCCAAAGAAGGAAAGATGTGTCGGAGCTTAAAATTCGACCGTTGTAAGAAATCAAATTTGGTGGCGCTGGTATGTTAACTGTATTAACTGCTTGTATTAATGAGATCTTGGAAAATCTACCGCTGTTTGGACAAGATCTCTATCATATTTGGTGTCTTCAATGCACAGTTATGACATATTTCATCGATGGATTCTATAAGAAGACACCCAGGCTTGCGAAGTTCACATTATGCATTGTCTTGAGTTTTACAATTGAGTCCATGTCAGCTGATCGCGAACTTCAGGAACTGTTGAGAGAATTTGAACAGACGGGTTTGCACAACCTTATGAGCAATCCACTTGCCTCTGCACTCCACAAAGAAACTTCCCCAACACCACCTCAACCAATGCAAAAACGATCTACCAGGAAGAAATTTAAACCAGAAGTACGCTCTAAGTGGAACGAAGACAGACACAAGCAATCAGGGCAAACACTGGAGGATCCCGAGATGAATCTGTCTAGTTTAGCAGAGATCCCACCTGAAGGGGATGATAACGTTGCCTCACAGCATCCACCATATCTTCCTCCTGTTCGACCAGGAGTTTAGCCACCTCGGTGGAATGCCAAGTTCACATTACGCACCCCTTTGCTGCCACCAGGTGTGTAGTTGGTTGGGACAATGACAGGGAAAATAGACCGGCTCAAGTACGCTGACCATGATACAAATGATCGTGGGAAATTTCCACAGTTCACACCTGGGACATACTTACACTTTGTCCACTATCCAGAGACTGGAGCAACATTACTGGAAGTAAAATAGTGGGCTGTTGGCTTGGATAAAGCTGGTTTGTTGAAGATGCTCGATGTTCCCCACTTTGGTCGCAGCACACAGGTGACCATAGTGGTCAAGCAGCTCTTGGCATTGGTGCATGATGGGCACCTATGGATAGGAGACCATCGAATTCCTATTACGGGAGAACTGATTCATAGGATCATAGGCTTGCCAAAGGAAGGGCCTGACCCTGGAATCAAATTTCTTTCAAAACACGAAGATACAAGTTGGAACAGAGCATGAAGGATTGCTTCGGCTTGACGAAAGGGAAGCGAGGGTTTCAAAATTTGACAATTGGAAGTTGAGCTCTTAGCATGCAAGCTAATGCGGAAGTGCAGACCAAATGAAGTGCTTGCCCCGATTGTCAGTATTGCTGCGAACTGTGCCGAAGGCTACAGTTACAACTGGGCAGCGTACATTGCGAAGGAATTCCTTGAAGATGCTCGCGACACGCAGGAGAAAGGTAGACCCTTTCACTACTCATGGTTGATAATCCTTATTGCACTAGTAGGATGGAAAGAACCTACTGAGGCGCAGTTTGTTGTTGTGCCTCCGAACATGCCTGGCGCAGCAAGGTACGCATCTCTTTGGGTGTCACAGGACAAAGCATCCCAACAGATGATGAACTATGTGTTCGCTTTTTATATGATGGGCATCTCCTAAGATCCTGTAAACACCGCGGCTCAGTAATGAGCTATTCTCTCAGTATGATGGAGCATCCAAATTCAGGGCCGACATGCACAATGTCTTCATCCAGGCCCGCACAGATAAGAAAAATGCATGTTGGAAGTTGCCATACATGGTGACCAAGGAAGACATCCTCGTAGTAGTTTAGCAATGGCCGGCTGAATGGATGAAGGATGCAGGGACAAAGCCCAATATTCCAGTCCCTTCAGTCACCAATGTGGGCACAGGCCCTAGTCAGATGCAGCAGCAAGACCCACCAGAGGACATTACATAACAAAGTGAGTCATAGTAGAGTGAAGGTGACCAGGGTGGAGATAGCGGAGCTGACGAAGAAGAAGAATAATCTGTCAAAACCGTCTCAGACCCTAACCGGTCAGATAAGTGCAAGTCTCCAGAGGCAGAAGAAATGACCAAGCCTTAGTCCAGAAAGAAAACGAAGGCATCCAAGGACAAAAATATTGTCGAAGAGCCCGCTGTGATGATGGAAGAGCTTTATCAGGCCCTGAAAAAATCCACAAAAGTATTAACCAACAAATGGTCAGAGTTTGCAGCTACGCACCTTGATGTGCTCATCGGCATAGCTCAACGAGTCTCAGAACTAAAGGAGTTAGCACAAAAATCAGCAACTGGCGCTGTGGCAAGCGATGTCCCAGTAAGCACGCAGCCAGATACAAGGCAATGGCCAGCCAAAGATAACAGAGGACAAGTGTCTAGTGCCACCCTCATAATAATTGATGCAGCATATCGCTCGCAGATGAGTATGAAAGTTGGAATAGATTACACCAAGATGTCTATGACAAAGCTGCATCTCTGTCAATTAGCAATCATGAAGGAGATCCAAGCACGAGACCACTACTCACAAATGCAGTTAGAGAATACCACAAAGAAGGGTGCGAGCCTCGCAGCACAGTTGGAAGAAGCAGAACAGAAGAAGAGGGAAGCAGAAAGCAAGAAGGCCACAATATCACGAGTATTGGATGACACGTGTCGAAGTCTCCCTGACTTCGACATGCAGGCAGACGAAGAACCAGAGCAAAGAATTGCTAAGATGAAAGACTATGCACAACAGTTTCGCAGCGAGATTGAAAAGCTAAAAGCAGAACATGAGGCTCAGATTGTGGAGCTTCAACTCTGCATCACTCCAGAGAGTCCACTAGAGGTTAGGGAGTAGCGTCACAAAGATATTCAGGCCTCAGCAACAAAGATCTCCGATCTTGTGAGCAGCATAGCCAAACTGCTAGAGGAAAGCGTCGACACCTGGACAAAACTGCAGGAAAATCCAGAAGTAGAAAAGCTGCAAGAAACCATCAAGAAGCAACAGACATAGCTAGATGCAGTAAAAGTAGAAATTAAGACTCTACCTCGTATGTAGAAGATGCTCAAGGTAAAACAAAGTAATGAACTCCAGCAGGAAATTGAGTCATACAGAACAAAAGAAACGCTGTTGGAAAATTCTATGCAGCCCCTTATCAACGAGGCCTTGAAGTTGAGCACTGCTGCGGACAGCCAGCTCAAAGTTCTGAAAGAGTATGATGCAGTTGCACAAGAAAAGGCCAGCGAAGCATCAACAACAGCATTACAGGAGTTGGTGGAGAAGGAGAAAGCAGCCGACAATATTATGCGTGGCCTCAACAAGCAGTTCACTATCTTCGCTAACAAGATTCTCCCACCAGACAAGCAGCAGAGTGTCCAGGGACGAGACATTGGTGAGTCCTAGGGGCCTGTTGGGGCACGCACCTTAACGGTCATTAATTTTGGTAACTCCGCAGTTTTTGTGGAAGCTTGTAAGCAGAGTTGCACGTCAAAATAGTCTTAGGGGTGTTGGGGTTGAGTCAAAGCCCTCTTTTTGTAATTGTCCATAATTTTCGGGTGTAAGCCCATGATTTTGTAAGAGTGCACTTGTATAAATAGGTACTCATGTAAAGATGTCAAGAGTATCTAATGAAATGAGGATCATATGATGCGAAGAAGTTAGATCTATTTTTGGGTTTTAAGGTCAAGTCCCAGCTATGTACGTGGACGACCTCTGCAGCTGTGTGCGCAGAGGGTTTGTGTAAGGAAAGGAACTGCAGCTAAGTGCGCAATTTAGAGTTTGTAAGAAAGGAACTGCAACTGAGTGCATAGTTAGACTTGAAGGACGGATCTGCAGCTGAGTGCGCAGATTAGAACTGTTGTTTTGTAAAAAGTTGAATAAAAGCGCAGTTCTGTGGACGTAGTCCCTACACTGGGGGTGAACCACGTTATATCTTGTGTTGTGGTGGTTCTTTTGTGTTGTTTCTGTTATGTTTTTATGCTTTTGATAAGTAGGTGAATGCTCAAGTAAGATAACTGTTAAATATTAACTTCGCTGTGAATTCCCAGTTAAGGGTTAAGCAAGAAACGTTCTTTTATCTAATAGCGAAGCTAAACAAGTGAATATCAAAGCTCTATTTTATATAAATATTTGTTTTTAAGGCTAAGGGTACACTAATATCTCTCTTCTGCTTGCAGAAACCTGATTCTGCGGCACCCCATAGCTGTTTCGGGTGAGACTGCAACCTGTTCGCAGGTTGTTGCCGAAAGGGCCAACACTATGGGTCTTTTTTTGGGTGCGAAGTTAAAGTATAAACCCCGGGTCTTCCCTATAGCCCAACATGGACTGCTTAATACGGGAAATTCTATCAACAAACTCGGCAGACCTGACAAGGGATCCAGGCACTGGAAAACAGAAAGACCATTGATCAAGCTCTTAGAACCACAATAGAAGAACAAATAGTGCTTGAAATAGCCAAGCTGCAGAAACTTGAGAGGGAAGCACATCAGTGGGTGCAACAAGATATCCCTAACTTGGAAAAAGTTGACATCATCTGTCCACAGACGAAATGACTTATTGAGACTGCAAAGGAGAAGGACCAGTTTATGGGTCCCGACATGGAGAGAATAGCTGAAGTCTCCATTTCAGAAAATATGTCGATCTTATCAAACCTGACCACACTTACCATCGACATCTATAATATTTTGCAAAGTTGGACAGATTTCCAACATCACCTAGTAGTGATAGGCCCAGCCATTGTCGAAGTCTGTGTACAGAAAAAACTGACCATCAAACTTCACAGCCCATGAAGACCAGGCACATCATAATAACTATTGAGACCAGCCAGGAAGAATTTTGTACCTCCCTATTTCTTCGGGACGAAGAAACGTTTTGTTCGTGGGGGAGATGTAGGAGGAGCAAGTCGATAAGTCGACTTAAATGATAGCCGACTTAGTCAATCAGCCGACTAAGTCAGTCGGCTGACTAAACTAGAGATTAGGTCGGCCACCTAAGGTCATGTCGGTTCACCAAATCGACAGGTAGTTATTTTGTAATCATATATATTAGGCTGTTGAGCCAGATGAGAACTCAGTTTAGTTCTCTGTGTTGTATGGACTCATTCATGTAATATAATCTGTTAATTCACCTACTTGTTCTTATCTCTTATCTCTGTTATATATGTATGTTTTAGTATGTATTATTGGTAACCTTATGTGATCTTTGAGATTACAACACTCCTTGATCTCATCGAGGGAACAACCTGCCCCAATGTAGACATTCTAAACCTTGCCAAGATCACAAGAAATATTGATAGGAATGGTTGGTGATAAATTAGCGATGTTTCGATTAGCCATCTGACCAGGAGCGCTTAATGGAACCATGGGGCTACCAATCTTCTAGCTAAGAATCTCTCTAAAGTCATCACACTCCATATGATTGATCTTAGGAAGGAAATATGATCGATGATGCAACTCTTCCCAAGGTTTCTCAACCCCAGACATGGCCTCAAGAATAGCTTCATCTGATTAAAAAACATTATCGAGCCAATCATGTGAGTGAGATGAATATACTACCCATGCAAGTAGCACATATGGGTCCTCCTCCTCCATCTGCGAAGAGGAACGACTAGGATCTACAACCTAATCAAGATTCGCTTGATACACCACCATTGTTGCAGGAAATGACACATCTGTCTCAACAGGAACACTCGAAGTAATCGGTGAAGGAAGAATCCAAGGATCCTCCATATGGGTAGTGTGAAAAGACACTAAATTCAACGAGGATGAAGCCCCACCAAAACTAGACCCAATCATAAGAACGGGCACAGGACAACTAAAGGTTCCCATAAGAGAAGGATACATACCTATGCCCACACTCCCAGTTGTCGTCTGAGAATGAATGATAATCAGGATAGAAGCTCCCGATGATGCATTGACACTCAGATTATGGAATGAATTTTGATCAATCATAGCAACCTTCCCATTAAATGGAAAACATATCACTCGAAAGAGGGAAGAAGCTACGACTTGCAAACTACACATCCAATTCCTACCCAATTAAATATTTTAGTCAAGGGGTGCAACAACCACCTCGAGCTCGATCGTGACAGTCTTCCCTCCCAATTGGACCTCTAGAGAAGGAAGAATCCCATGCGACTGAAATGATCTACCATCGAAAGTTTTCAACATAGTAGTAGATTGAGACAACTTGGGAGAACCCAAACCCTTCCAACATGGCAAAGACATCAGGGAAGCAACAGTGCCTTCATCAATGACAGTACACTTGACGGTGTTGTTAAGACACTCTACATGAATCAAAAGAGACACATAGTAAGGCAAGTGAGGATGCACTCCCATGGTTTCAAATTTGATCATGGTAGAAGAGTTATCATCACTAACCCTAAGAGCAGACAATAAGGATTTCCTCTGCGGAGGACAAGTCTGAAGCACTTCTAACGTGGACATCGCACAAGGAGTCTGGCCCAAATCCTTGACAACTGAATAGTTCTGGGTGGCTCGGGCATTAGGATTGTGCCCCAAACACTTTAAGACTTCCTTAGGAATGTGAGGTGGAGCTTCAGTTTTATCCGTAGGATTTTAGATTCACAAAGGGATCTCGGGTGGGGAAGGTTCTTTCCCAAGGTCTGGTTGTGATGAACCATAATATTTCGCATGAGTCACAACCTTAGCAACACGCACCATGTTGATGCAACCGTGACCACTATTGGCCTCTGGCGGATTTTTATTTCCACCCGATGCACAACCAAGATCAACAGTCCTTGAGTTCATATTTTGATTGTTGGGTAAAGGATTAGTTAACACAGCTGGGCCCTGTGCTATGAACCTAGAGGCATCTTCCATATGAGGGCACAAGTGAGTGAGGTGGTCATCCTTACACAACTTGCAAGGAAACTTCACCTTACGTTTAGACTGCTTGTCCCCCCCAACATTTTGAGTGTTCTTGTCATTATTATTAGCATTTTCATTCTTGTTCCCACCCTTACAATTATTTTTTCCTTTTTTCTTATTCCTTCCAGGCTGCTGGTTTCCTTTTGGGTTTGGAGATTGCACAGAAAGTACATTCACCGATTGGGTAGTTTGAGACGAAGCTGTAGCTTGTACTAACGCAGACTAGTTAATTGACAATTGGCTCACTTGTTTCACAACTGAGTCCGCAGGTTTGGTACTTGTAGAGCCCACAATACCATCGGCATGTGGCCCAAGCTTGATCTTGGGGTCAAAATTGGACCTAGGAGCATTAGGTATGATCTCATACAAAAGTATGGATTGAGCATAGATCAAATCCAAATCTTGTGCCCTAAAAATAGCTTGTTCCTCGTTTTGAACTTCGGATGTGGAAACATCCTTCTCTATGTAAGGTAATAATGATTTGAGGAACCATTCAAGAAGAAAATTTGGTGGTATAAAGGATTTGATTAACCATTTCCATCTATGCCACTCTTGAATATGATCCAAAATGTGTGTGGCTTTATCTTTCCGGAAGGTCGACAAGAGTTCGGTACTGACATCGTAATGTACGGGTAGCTGGAAATGATTAAGGAAAGTCAGTGTAAGATCATTAAACGTAGTATAAGCCCCCCCGGTAACTCTATATACCATTTCACCACAGGATCCATTAGGTTGCATTGAAATAGCCTCAAACGAATGGAATCATCATGTAAGGAATTGGAAGAGCACCAAAGGTGGAAAGTGGTGACATGCTTACCAGGATCTTCACCATACTTACCTTCAAACTTGGAAATATCCGAAGGAAGCTTGGCAGGTACTACTGGCCATGCCGAGTCATAAGACATAGGATTGTTCATCAATCTTGACAAGTTAGGTAAGTTCAATGTCGCAAGGAAAGGGATCCTAGGTTGAGCCAATCAGTTCCATGCTCCCTAGTAGTTTTGATTCATGTAAGGTTGATTGCTACAAATACCATGGCCTTGGCCATAATAACCTGCTCCCATTTGATCCATGTAGGGCTACATGGAAACATTGTGATGTGGGGTACCTTAATTATGAGGTGCTACAAAGCCATAATTAGAAGAGTAAGCGGGTTATTGATACCCGTACCCATAGGGTTGGTAGTTTTTTCCATAATAATGTCCACGAGAAGCTCCATAAGGTGTTCCATGGGATGTACCATGAGAAGGTCCATAGTTTGGTATACGGGGATCTCCATGAGGTGGAACATGAGATGATCCAGAAACATGCACATGACCTGTTGACACAATAGAAGGTACTCGGTTCTGAGATACAATCGCGTTAGCAGTCATAGAACGAACATGGCTAGTAGCAACATTCCGTCCGGAAGACCCACGTGAATTAGGGGGAGGATGATTCGTCAAAAACACATTCGAAGGAATGGGGTTCAAGGACGAAGGGACATGTGAAGGAATGTAAGTGGTGTTTCCAATGTTCACCTATCTCAGTCCCGGTATCTGAATGGGATTAATAACACTAGGCCTAGGAGGAGCATGTGAAGACGCCTCCACCATTGGGATGGAAGGTGCAATGTGACTAGTGCCCCCAAACCTCTTTGCATGGAGATGAGTGGGAGCACCCCTAAGCGTAGTGCCAGGGTCAATTCCAACTCGACATGATATGCTGGATCAGGCTTAGGGATATGAGGTATGTCATATCTAACATAACTAGTGCTTGTGGGTTCATAGTGAGTCTCGTCGCCCGAAAACCAATACCGGCGACCTGTGAATGAGGGATCATAACCAGATCATGATGGTTGTTCATGTAAAATATCATATGTGTTAATAGGATCTTCCTCCCCAATCTCGTGAGGTGGAGAAGACATATTTGCAATCTCATCCTCATGATCTCCCATGGTGTGTGAATCAAAGTGAGAAGTAGTCCCCGGACTGTCTGGTTCTCTCTCCTAAAGGAGGAGGAGACGTGGAAGGAAAAAATCCTACTAAATGATGAGAACGGCGGGGTGCTATGCCTGTATCCACAATGACTCAAAAAATAAAAAAGACTCGATCTACTTATGCAAACCCTAGGAAAACTAGCGTGCATAGAGCATACACCTAAAAGTATAAAGCCAAATCACAAGAAAAACAAGGGTAGGATATGTGAGCTCCTAAATGAAGCAGCTATGTCTCGCCTAGGAGAGGCTTGAGACTCCCATACACAACAAGCAGAGGTTCATAACCGATTATAGTGGCCCTCATCTTCAACGCATATGGTAACTGTGCTGTCTGACCCCTACTTGGCTAGGACACCTGTAAAATAACCTTTGCAAATACCCCCTCGATAACCTAGGTAAGGAAACTAAGGTCACCTCAATATAATCAATGCTCAAGTGGAGAGTCACAGGTGAGATTGACTATATGGGCAACATAACAAATCCCAAAGCCTGAAAGCACAAGTAGCACCCTAGGGGTGCACTAGCCAATACCTCAAAGGCCCCCAGATACAAATACAGTTCTGGAAATATCTCCGGTGCTAATCAATCACAATCAAGGGTCATCCCAATCATAATTTCTTACACTGCCTCATGCTTAACTCCCTTGTAAGAGGAGGATCCTGAGAAACACTAATTATATAAAGGATTTCACTCTCACCTGACAGACACCTAATTGATTTGTTTAGTGGTCTTGGAGAATTAACTCACAATGAACTATTCCAAGACCCTAAAACCTAGTCTTGTTGGTGCACCCTAGCAAAGAAAAGAGTGTAATTCATTTTATTATGTGTTGATTTTAATTGGCTTTATTACTCAAAGGGTAAATGGTTGTGCAACTAATGATGTTATGACACAACAAGAAGTAAAATGCACACCTAACAATCAATGCAAATGCACTGTGTCGAATGAAAAATAGGGTATGCTACTACGTGAAGTGCAAAATTTTTCCTTCAAATGTATATGAAATCATTCCTATATGAAAATATGACTAATATTCACCAAGCAAACCTAATACAAGTACCATGCTAATTCAAAATGCAAAGAATGCATAGCTATGCAAAAAGCAAAATGTTTTTGTATTTTTGAATTAAATGAGATAAAAAGAAAAAATATGACTCTACCACCCTCAGAATCTACAACCACTCATAGATAGAATCCAAGCAAAGTACTAAGGAAAAAGAGACCTAATGCACTAATCTCAAAACAACAAATAGAAAATGAAATGACAAGAACATTTTCAAAAATCAAATAAAAAAGAGTCTCTGGTTAGAAACAGAGGGGAGATATAGACTCCAGAAGCATCAAAGAAGACTTAGCAATCATCCAAACTCACCCAACAACACTTAATCTTCCAAAAAAAGAAAGAAATCAGGGCATACATGACTGTTCTCAGTAAACCTGCATACATATGCGACTATTCTAGGAAAACCCACGTGTACACGTGACTGTGAAAGAAAAACCGCATACAAGAAGAAAAAGAGAGAAAAATAAGGTAAAAGGACAAGCTGAGACAAAATTTACTCCTATAGGAAACTACTGGGAAATCATGCCCCCAGCCCCGACACAGAAACAGAGAAATCAAAGCAATACAAGTACATTGAATACTGAAAACCCCCAAAGAAAAACAACTAGGAACCTCCCCAGCGGAGTTGCCAATTATGTTACGGAGAAAAATTCCTATGGCTTGGGGTGTACCACAACAAACAGAGAAACCACAGAAATCAATCCTTTCCCAATATGCAAGAGAAATACAACATCTAACACTAAAGGATCTCAAAACATACCTTATTTCGGACGGTTGAAGTAGATCCCCGTTGAGATTTTTCCAATCCCGCTTGCGTTAGCAATTTACTCTCAACAACAGTAAACAAGGCAAGCATGCTATATAATATAGTGTTATGCCTACTATGGCATATATAATCAATAATGCATAGGCAATTAAACAAATCCATGGATTCAATATTCATCGAAATGCACATCATTGGACAGGAAAAGATATTTCTATTAATAAAACTAGAGATTACATAAGTGACAACCTCTGTCGGCACGTCTATGAACCAGAGAAAGTGAGTCCTTCATTTGGGCCTCCACCACCTCAATCCTCCATCTCTCTATAGCAAGCTCACAAACAAAGGCAAGCTTGGGAAGAACACAAAGTGCTCCAAGGGACAAAGGGATGCAGAATCAAGTACAAGCAAGCTACGACAATAATGGACTATAGTTTTCTTTCTCTTCAATTCCTCTTCTTCAATGTATCCAAGGGTTTCCTGATATAGTGCTTCAATGGGGTAATGGAAAGTCAAATCTGAGTGATCTCGAGGCATATGGAAGGCCAAGAGACAAGTGACTCGGATCCACATCAAGGAAAACTCCAAAAATATTTGGACTTATGCACACATCCCGATGTATGCGGGTTTAAGGGTAATATCCGTGCATATACGCGAGAAAGGAATTTAAAGTCATGTAAAACAAATAATAGGTGTTTTTAGGGATGATATTAGAAACATAAAAGGTACAATAATAGT
Organism: Pseudotsuga menziesii; assembly: GCA_001517045.1. Lineage (NCBI taxonomy): Eukaryota > Viridiplantae > Streptophyta > Pinopsida > Pinales > Pinaceae > Pseudotsuga > Pseudotsuga menziesii. The sequence goes on along the minus strand of LPNX010399561.1, from coordinate 117,390 downwards.
CCATGGGGTCCAAAGAGTCTGCAGAGGGACAGGGAAGGACATAAAAGTGTGATCAACCATGTGTGGTAAAATCAGCTGTAACAGCTTGTAATGTGTTGGCAGTAAGCAGTGGCATCACCTTTACCCTTTAAGAAAGGCGCAGTTCTGCCCAATACCACTTTGTCATGGTGAACAAAGAGCAGTGCCCTTGGTAAAAAGTGAAAAAGAGAGGTTCTCACGAAGCTTCTCGAAAGAAGGCTTCATGGCACCCTTATCCCTAATCACTAGGGTCAGTTGGGCTCGGGATCCATCCTAATAGGATCTCCTAGCCACCTTACCCATCAATTTCTCAACCATCCCTATCCATTGCAAGCCTATAAAAGTGGGCTCAATTTCCATGGTTGAGGAGAGAGTAATGTTATGCTGTTGCTTTGATATTCTGGCCTAAGTCATTCAAGAGAGCTTGAGGGAGCAAGTTGGAGCTGTAGGGGACAAGATGTTGGTTTTATGAGAGAGCATATCAACACTAAGGAATAGGTTGTAAACTCTTTCTTCATTTTATTAATTTAAAGTTGGTTCCTTTCCCATATATTTTTTATGTTATAATCTTACATATTGTTGTCAGAGTCCTTAGTCACTGACATAGATCTATAGATGATGTTCTGGTATCTTTGATCTCTTATATGTTTGATGTGTTTTTTTAGGTGTTTTATTGGAAATTTTTTTTCATAAGAGGAGAACCACATCACACCATCAAAGATTGCATTCTAGGTGTCTATAGTTTCTAGGGAAAGTCTTCCAACCTTATTGTGAACCATTTGTTCTGGAACTGAACCATTCAGACCAGAGGAACAACTTCTGTTTGCAGAAGGTGCAACAAAATTCCTAGCAGCACATGACTGTTTCCTTAACAACCACGCGTATACATAGAAATCGATGGATTTCCCATGTATACTCGGCCTTATACACAGAAATCATGGGATTTCCTGTGGGTCGAGATACCAAACTAGGGGTGCTTCAAAGTAAAAATTCAGCCACTGAAAATTAAAAGAAAACCATTGAAATGAAAGAGTGTGGGATGTAGAGTTACCTGGCTTAGATGGTTCCTGGTTTCATGGCCCGTAGCTCCTGGAATCAGTGTTTGAAGTTCGTGGTTCAAATGTACTATGTGGGGTAAAATTTTCAAAAGGTATGGTGAAAATGAGTTTTTTACTATTTTATAGAAAAAATTTGAAATTTTTACCCACTACTCTATAGTTTTGACCCTTATTGACTTTTATGAACTGTTTTTGGCCTAATATGTCGTGTAGGGACTTGATTCGAGTGCAATTTTACTGAGTTCTTCACTCGTTCGTATCTATTATCTATAATTTCGAACTGGCATATAGGTTAGGACCACAGATCCGCTCGCATTATGCATCACCTTATGACCATGTCACATTGACTATAGGTACAAACCCACTTCATAATGTCACGAAACCTTCATACTGCTATTAGAAGTGGCATTATGTAAGTGGTAGATCCTTCCTATTCATGGGTGCCCTAGTTAGATCCCGCTTTGCAATTTGGTACCCATGCCGAGATTTCTGCACTAGGTTTGGGAGTCGCTTGTAGTCCTACCATGTCCTTGAGCAAGAGCTTCATATCCCTTGTCACGCCCGCACCCCTCATACCGATGATGGAGAGGACGCTACCAACACACTGCTATCAAACTGAGAAATCTATCCCCATGAACACAAACATAAAATGTAATGCATTAATATAAAAACATACACTTGTGCACAATGCAATCTACAACGGAAGCAAAAACATTCATTCAAGCATTCAACATGTTCATAATAATTCATAAAACAAATATAGTTGCAGAAATAAAATACAAAAGAATACTTATCTTGAAAAGAAGCTGGCTCATAACTAGCTACGTCACCGCAACGTTCCACGCAACCATATTCCAGTGTGCTCATCAATCTCTCAGCATCACTACCACCCCCGAGCTGGGCATAATTCCACAAGGCACCAGAGAACAACAGGATTACACATGACAATACCATACATCCACATTCAAGTCAACACACCGTTGGGTTTCATAAACTGTCCAGGCAAGCCAATAAGAAATTGGGTTTCACAGGATACTAAGGCAACAAGCTAACAACCCAAGGGTTCCTTACACCTACTCAACCAATACAACCTTCACATGGATGCCCCTTCACAGCAAAATATTATTGCTGGGCATGAAGGAAAACATTTGACAACCACAAACAGAAATGGCAGGTGGGGGAAAACAAACCAGGAGAGAAAATTGTTTCAGGGAACATCCTTGGACTTCACAGAGGTAAAAACAACCTCTTTTCACACCCAAAACATGGGTCTACCTTCTCAGTTATTGAACTCTACACAAATGAGCTTTCAGCTCGGAGAGCAATGAGGAAAATGTAGAAATTCATGAGGGAAATGATCAGCAAACCCTGACCGCGTGAGGAATGAGAAAACACCCTCTCCAAACCCCCAATATGCAAATCTATGCTATGTTTTCACTCAGCCACACCAAAAATGGGTTTTTCCAGTTGCACATACACTCGGCAACCCCAAAGACGAGTTTCCAGTCATGGAGGAAAAAGGTTAAACTGCATAAATGTGGAGGATAACTCCCAACTTATTCACATGGGAAAAAACGGCCTCCTCAAACCCCAAAATCGTGGCCCCTTCCTTCCCATTCTCCCCAGCAACACCCAAAATGCATTATGGATATGGAGAAGGGAAGGAAACGGCAACCAAAATGTGGAGGAGAGAGCTCAATCTTTTCCTGCTGCGTGAGGGAGCCAAAAATCCATGAGGATGGGTGAGAAATGAAAGTCATGGGTGCCTAATGGCTTGGGCATGCCTTCCAAAGATTTTACTTTCCCCACAATTCAAAAACACACTTTCCAAAAATGGGTGACCTCCCAAATTCGAATTTGACCTCCATGCCTTTCCCATCCCAAGGAGATAACTTCTTCAACCACTTCTAGATGACTAGGCACAAAAGGAAAAAAATGGTAGTTTACCACTTTATGGGTTTTCCCTTAGACATTTGGATTTCCCCCATAGGATCAAGATTTGAATAATTCCCCCTCCCTATTCCTTGTGAAATCATACCCCGATCTCTTTAACGTTGCGGCACATAGCTAGTTGTGGTATTTTTATCAATTTGCATTTTACATGATGTCTCAAAACACATTGTGCCTGGCTACCACATAAACCATCGGCATAGATTTTAATCGCTGAAACATAAAACACTAAACCCATGGTGGCGCCTTTGCCTTGAGCTCCACACCATGATTTAATACAATATTTACATTATATGCAATTTAATACCATGGGGTCGAAACCAGGGTGTTACATTCCCCTCCCCATTCAATAGCACTGTCCTCAGTGCTTTACAAAAATTTAACAATTTCTACATTGACACCGCCCTCAGTGATTTGCAAAATTGAACCAAAAATGGATGTGCCAGTCGCATGGCATCTTCCAGCTCCAACGTAGCCTCTTAAGGACCGCAGTGCTTCATCTGCACCTTTATCTGTCCAATGGAACAATATGGAACTCTTCCAAGTCCTTGCTTACATGCATCAACACACACCACATGATCTTTTATGGTCTTGTAGAATCATTCTCCCCAGCTTGGAACATTTCCAGTGTCTTTGGCAACCAACAATACCTTTGCTTAAGCCCCAATCAATGAGTCAATTCCCATGTCAGCACTCATAATATTTTTCAAAATCATAGATGAATCACATGCACATGTATGTTGACATAAAATCAACAAAAAGTTGTCAAGTGAACCAAATACTCATCTGCATAAGTATCTTCTTTTGGTTCCACAGGTATCTGACTTGGCTTTATACAACCATGGCACTCACAACCCTGTCCCACCCCACACCTGGGTGTGCATGAAAGGGTAGCCAAATTTTTGTAAGCCTCAGATCACCTAAAAAATACCTCTCAACCAAGGTCTGAAAACTCCATTCTTGAGCCCAACACCTCTTTGGGTGCTTCAAAAGTAGTTCTGTTCAAGAGCCTGCACCTCCTCTAGGTGCTTACCAATCTCAGATGCTTCCTTTCCAAACACCACAATGAATTTAATTCATATGTCAAATTCATTCCTATAGGATGCAATCTATAACAATATTTTCAAAACCATGGCTGCATCATATGCTCATGTATATTTAAAGAAAATCAACAACAACAAAAGTTTGATAAGTAAACCAAATACTTATCTGTATAATATCTCTCAACCAAGATCTGGTCATTCTCACTTCAGAGCCTAACAACTCCTTGGGTGCTCAATGGAATCTCTAGCTTGCAGGCCTAACACCACTCAAGCGCTTCCTTTCTAGGAACCATAATAGATTAATTCACATGTCAGGTTCATTTTCGCAGGATTTGTTTCTTAACAAGATTTTCAAAAATCTTACTGAATCATTATACACGTGTAATTACAGAAAATAAACTAGGATTTTCCAAGTAATCCAATACTTATCTATATAGAATCTCTCAACCGAGATCAAATCATTCCCACTTCAGATCCCAACACCTCCTCAGGTGCTTAATTACAACTCTAGCTTAAGGGCCCACCTCCAAGTGCTTACCAATACTCAGGTGCTTCTTTTCTAGACATCATAATACCTAGGGGTTATTCTCTTCACGGAGCCCCCACTCTCATGATAGTACCCTTACAATGTGAATGTGTGTAGAAAGAAGTCTAACCGGATGTCTTACACCCTAGGAGTCCCCAGTTATGCATACCGGTTCCTAGTTGGCATGGGGGAAGAAGCTATGTACCCAAGTACATCCTTCCAGAGGAGCCATGTACTCCCTGTACATGTTTTCATTGTCTCACCTGCATTACATATAGACATGTAGTTTACATCATATGTAATTATAGAATTTCAATCATAGGTTTCCAAACCTATTCCCAACACATCCCTTCGTGAATCCATCTACACCCAGTACATTCTTCATCTCGCCTGCATTACATACACGCATGCAGTTCAAATGAGATGTCATTATAAAAATTTCAGTCATAGATTTTCAAACCTATTTCCAACACATCCCTCTAAGAAGCTATGTACACCCAGTACATCCTTCCAAGGAGCTATGTACACCCAGTACATCCTTCTGAGGAGTTATGTATCCCAAACACATCCTTCTGAGAAGCTATGTAATCCAAGGGCATAATTTCACCATCTCACCCGCGTTACATACAAATATGTAGTTTACATGAGATATCATCATAAAATTTTAATCATATATTTTCAAATCTATTTCATGCATACATGATTTCCCAAATATCAAACGATCAATACCATTAATATTCAAATAAAAATCCGAGTTCACACTTCTGCCTCCTACAGAAAATCAGATTTTTGCAATCATGAGGTCGTCCTCATACTGTTTGGCTTTTTGCAAATGGGAGCACTCATCCCCTACTTACACATGCTATCCTAAAACCTAGACATCTACATACAACATGTCATCCTAACACAATTTTAAATCAGCCAAACAGTCACAGTTAACAATATGAAACCTCAAACATTAGCAATGCAAGACAAGCATACCCATGGTTAGAATTATTCAAAACAATCACAGGAGATCGTAGTCTCCCATAATCAACATAAAAAATTGCAATATGAAGTTTCAAAATCTATTCTCAGTCATGAGACCCTTCTTATGGAACATGGCGGCTTCCTACCCCGGGTTTCATTGGGCATAACCATACTGCTCTGCTCAGGTCATTCTACACAATAGGATTTGAACCCAAAATCTGACATCATCTGGCATTTTGTACAGATGTGTTAGACAACAATCACTGAAAATAATGGCAATCAAAAACGTTTTATAGCACCGTCGAATATCCGACACATTAGGTGTCGCATATCCGACCCCTAGAGTGTCACATATCCAACCCTTAAGCATCGGATCTCCAACAGTATTGCGTCGGATATCCGACAGTATGTGGACCCAATAGTGTCGGATATTCGACCCCTTAGCGTCAGAGATCCAACAAGATGTGTAGGTTTAAAAACAAATGTAAGGTTTACATGATTTTAAATTTATGGTCCCATATTTTCAACGGTAACTATGTTCAAGGTGTCGAATATCCAACTCATGGCCATTATAAATATAAATTGTTTTAAACATTTTGACATGTTTGTTGTAGAAGCGATGGACGATTTTTGAAATTATTTGTTCCTCGACGGACGATTTGCGAAAATTATTTGTTCCTCGACGGACGTTTTCAGGAATTGTTTCATTCTTCAACGAGCGGTTGTGGGAATTTTTTTTTCATCGATAGACAGTTTGCCGGGAATTTTTTATTCTTTGACTTCTCTCCGTTTGACAAAATGTTGATGCGTGGAACTTGATTTTTTAAGACAACCGGTTATATTCATTAACGAAGTTTGTGACAAAATGTCAAATAGAAATATTCTGGATCCAAACGAAGACAACCGACAATTGCTTGCTGGACTATGGGATGCAGCGAAACGAAGGGGTGATGGAAAATGTTATTGTCTGTGTACTCAATACAGGGGATTTAAGAGGAGAAGAATATTGATCTCAACAGCCACAAAACATTGTAGGGAACATGGACACGCTGAGGGGGGGAACGAATATCGTCCATTTGTAGGTTTAGCATTATAAAGTTTATTATATTCATTTTTTTTTGGTAACTGTATGTATTATTTTTAATTTTCATATATTAATGTATATCTATTGATGTTTCCATGTATTTATATTAAAGGATAGACACCCTACAACATATCTTCCAGGGGAAGTGATTTCAAAACAAGTTTAGGATCAGGATCATGGAGCGTGTATGTTTAATGGAGAACAAGTGAATGATCATATTGAACAATATGATCATACCGATAATCTAATTGAAGATGATGGTACAAATACATTGATCCATGATTCATTTAATGTTAGAATGGATGATGACGATGACGTTGATAATGAAAATGATGATGACTTTGATGATGTTCACGATATACCTCTCGATAAGGCATATGAACCCCTTTATGAAGGCTCCAAAACAAATATTCTCTCTACTGTATTGTTGATAATGAACTTGAAGGTTATGAATGGTCTCTCAAACATTGCAATCACACAGATGATAAGGTATGTAAAATAATCCATCACATATATAGGATCATGATAAAGTTTATCTGTATTGTTAACTCATTATTGATCATCGTACGGATGGAGCGTGTTTCGTTAATATTATTTATTTATTACATTAACAATTTTTTTTAATTTTTTTGTAGCTTGATAGCTAATTTTTTTTTATCACCATCAAATATTTTACCTCGCACATATCGAGATTTATCTTCCATCATGAAAGAGATTGGAATGCATTATGAAGCAATTCATGCATGCCCCGATGACCATGTTATATATTATCATCAACATGAATTTGCAACAGAATGTCTGGAATGTCATGTAAGTAGATATCGTATAGATAAAGTAACAAAAAAGGTGCCTCAGAAGGTTCTTCGTTATATTCCCATAATTCCACGTTTACAACGACTGTTTAGGTGCAAAAACATATAGCAATTTATGGATTACCATGCCAGGAACAGAAGTCAAGATGATGTTATCTGAATGCCTGTAGATGGTTCTGCTTTTAGAGATATGGAGGAAAAGTGGCCTCACTTTAAAGAAGAACCACATAATCTTAGGATTTCTTTAGCAACAGATGGTGTTAATCCATTTGCACAGATGAAATCCATTTACACAGTGTGGCCTATTTTTGTTATCAACAATAACATTCCTCCATGGTTGTCAATAAAAAGGGAGCACATAATGCTGTCGATGATTATTCCAGGTTTTTGTTTGTCGAAAACTGTTTTATTTATAATGTAGTTGTGGCATCTCATTTTTCATATTATGTTTCTTAATTTCATATATATATATATCTATTATTTTACTCTTGTGCATGGTTTATATATCTTAATGGTTCTCATAATGATATATTTTATATGTACTTCAAATCAATCAGGTAAGTTACAAGTCAAAGATATGAATGTGTACATCGAACCTCTTATAGATGAGCTACTAAAGTTATGGATTGGCATAACTATGTATGACGTATCTATACCAATATGACAAAGGCAATTTCAATTCCATGCAATGGTTGTATGGACAACACACGATGCCCCTGGGTTAACTTCATTTTGTGGTTTGTAATTTTAAGTTCCACTTTAATTGCATTTAATGATATGGAGTAGTTAAAATAGTTTATATATGAATATATTTGACATAGATATTCCATATCTAAATATTGTAGGTTTTCAGACAAAGGTTAAATTTGCATGTCGAGTTTGTGGTCCTAAGATAAAATCTCGTCGTTCAAAAAGCTTAAGAAAGGAGGTGTTTGATGAGTATAGGAATTTCCTCTCTAAGAATCATAGGTATAGAACAACTGGAAAAAATATTTTCAATGGGAAGTAGGAGATGACATTAAAACCACGGAGAATGACGCCTCACCTTTGGAAGATGCAATACAATAGAAATCGTCATCATGGTACGTATGGATCATCGTATATGAATTCTTATGTATTTTAATTTTTATTGTGAGTTGTTTACTGTAGTGGCCATATTTTATTTATGATGTAATTTATTTATAAACTAATATTCATGATGTACATCATGATCACGAAGGAATTAATGGGCTTCCACAAGGAATGAAAAGTTATCCTATTCAATTCAGTAGGTTTCCCTACTATGAGCACCTACAAATTGCTCATTTGTTTGATACAATGCATACTATAAAGAATGTTATTGAAACCTTATGGTGAATACTGGAGCTAAGGAGGGAGAAAGATAAAGTTGTGAAAGCTTGCAAAGACATTCAAGAAAGAAACCATGCAATGAAATACGTCATCCAATTTCATACCAACGGAGAACAAGTTAATATAAACTCAATTCCATGGCTGTTTATGGAGCAACAAAGCAATGTTGTCAAACAATTAATGTGGAAAATTAAATTTCCCACTGGATTTTGTGCGAACTTGAAGAATATCATAACCAAAAAAGGTGATTTTGCGGGGGTCAAAACACATGATTGGCATGTCTTCATCAAGGTAATTATTATTGTTATGTCCATATTTTTTTTTGTCAATTTACTGCGTATAGTTTTTTTCTTGTTTGTATACTCTTTTTTTAATAAATGGCATGGTTTATATATTGATATAGTATGTTATACCTCTCTCTCTCCCGGACAACTTCGACAACAATGTCAAACAAGTTATATATAATCTTTGTAAATACATGAGGTAACTAGCGATTACTTGCATGTGCTTAGTGTTTCTTTAATTCTCTATATATTTTATATTTGTTTTTTTGTGCACTATTTCAGCATATATTGTAATTTAATGTTTATTTTTGTTAAATATCATTATTGTTTTGCGTCACTTGTAGATGGTTGACATCTAAAGAAATCCATAAAGAAGATATAAAGTATTGGAGGAGATAAATTCCTCATCTCATTTGTGAAATGCAGAAGCATCTACCATCGACATTTTTCAATGCATAAGAACACTACCTCATACACCAAGTTGAGGAGATTGAGTTGTGTGGACCTATGCACTCAAGGTCCATGTGGATGGTTGAGAGGCACTTGAAATTTATGAAGGGTTTGGTGAGACAATGAGCACATGCTGAGGGTTCTATGATGGAAGGATATATAGTATACCAAAACATGTTGTATGTTAGTGAATATATTCCTATTTTAGCATCAAAGCTCAATTTACGTCGCATTTGTGATTTGGACTCCAATAACAAATTTGAAGGGGAGCAACTGAAGGGGAAAGGAAGATTGAGGAAGCTGAAAGGTAATTATTAGCTAGTGGATGTTTATTATATCGTTCATATTTTAATTGTATTTTCTAGTCATAATTGCTTCAATTAAGAGCATATACTTTGTTCAGGAGATTTACACCTTTCTTTCCTTTTAATGGTTATTGTCACTGAAACAGTTGGTCGAGAATGGGATGCAATTCATTTATACATCGTAAACAATATTGACTAGATGAAGGTATGGATTGAACGATGCAAACAATTGGTTCATGGAATATCATGGGAAAGTGTGGCTTCATTGGTAAAATCAGCACAACGCAATGGAGATAGAAATCTAATAGAAAGGGAAATCGATTTGGCATATGGTGTAAAAGATAAAATGGAAAGCATATAATTAATCAATCCCTATAAATCTTTTATTTTGCAAATTACATTTTGACGTACATGTTATTCTTTTCCATGTATTGCTACATAAGGACTGAATGGTTGTGTAACCTTTTCGTGTATTGCTTATTGTAGGTAAAACACCATAAGGCTAAGGTCTGCAATGGAGGTAGATATCGGATCAAAAAATTGGATGAAACAAAGAAAACATCAGATTTTGGGATATCGACTGTCTTTGAGGTTACCAATGTTTCATCTAGATCTGACAAACATCCTAAAGTCTCAGAAAATCGATACTACCGGGTATTTGGAAGATATTATACAGTGTGAATTTAAATCCTTTAAGGTAGTTCTATTCGTTGTCAAATGGTACAGGTTACGATTGAATCAACGTGATCCCTATAGAACTATTATTGAACATGATAATGGATTTATCATGGTAAACACAAGGTTGTTTGAGCCTGGAACATAGCCATATGTTCTTCCAAGCCAATGTGAACAATTATTTTACTCAGAGTTTCTAGGTAAAGCGGGCTAGTCATTTGTTGTGAGACATGATCCAAGGGGAAGGCTAGTAAAGTATAACCTAGATGATGCTAATGAAGAGGGTTCTATGAAAGAAAGATATGATGATGCAGAGCATGATCAACATGAAATTTTAGATGATGATGATGATCCAACATAAGATGTACTCCAAGAAACAGTTGAATCCGATGGTGTAGCAAACAATGCCGATGAAAGTTATACCAACGATGAAACGATGAGCATAACTGATGATGATGATGAAGATGATATGGCCAACCCTTACAATGTTGACTCTGGATTTGATGATATAGATGATGACTTAGATGAAGAAGACGATGACATGGATTAAGAAGATGATGAAATATAATTAATGCATAAAGGTAAATATCCCCATGATCATTTCCATCATCATTATCATTGTCATTGTTGTCATCAAAATCATAACTATCATCATCATCGTCATCATCATCATCATCAAAATCATAATTATCATCATCATTTTCATCATCGTCGTCTTCATCAAAATCATAATTATCATCACCAACATCATCATCTTCATCATAATCAATGAAGATGACATCGTTATCCTCATGATCATTGTCATCATCATTATCAATATTATCATCGTCATCATAAAAATCATAATTATTATCATCATCATTGTCATCAAAATCATAATTATCATCATCATCTTCATCATCATCATCATCATCGTCTCCATCATCATGATCATCTTCATCGCCATCATCATCATTAAAATTAAACCTAGATCAAATTAATTGCTTCATATCATCGTCATCGTCATCTGTAGCATCGTCATCATCTTCATCATCGTTGTCGCCATATCGTCTTCATCATTGTCATCGTCATTGTCGTATCATCTTCATCATCGTCATCCTCATCAACATAATCATCACCAACATCATCATCTTCATCATAATCGATGAAGATGACATAATTATCCTCATGATCATTGTCATTGTCGTCATCAAAATCATAATTTTCATCATTGTCGTCGTCTTCATCGACATCAAAATCATAATTATAACCATCATATTCATCATCTTCATCATCATCATCGCCATCATCATCATCTTCATCGCCATCATCATCATTAAAATTAAACCTAGATCAAATTAATTACTTCATATCATCGTCATCGTCGTCTATAGAATCGTCATCGTCTTCATCATCGTTGTCGTCATCGTCAACAATGAAATATAATGAAAGGTAAATATTTAATTAGACCTATTCTTTTATCTTATTTCTTTTTAAAAAGAGTTACGGACATCATCATCATCATCATCATCATGTGGATCATCACCATCATCATCCTCACCATCCTCATGATCACCATCCTCATCATCATCATCATCTTCATAATATATAATCATCATCATCATCATAATCATCATAATCGTCATCATCATAATCACCCTCATCGTCATCTTCATCATCATCGTCGTCTTCATCATCATGACCATCATCATTATCATTGTCATTGTTGTCATCAAAATCATCATTATCATCATCGTCGTCATCATCATCATCATCATCATCATCATCGTCGTTGTCATCATCATCATAGTGTGAAGAATTAGTGTTTTAAAACACTAATATCTTGATAGTGCGAGTTAATTATATTTCCAAATACTATAAATAAATATTAATTTAAAGTGATTTATGCCTAAACCTTTATCATTTGATAATGCACATAAGCTACATTGTAGTTAGTAACACACATGGTTTTCTTTTGACGTGCTATTTGCTAATAAAAATAAAGTGATTATAGCTATAAATATTTAATTTAATTTATATTTGAAATATTTAATTTCCATAAAATATTTTATATGAAATTTTAGAATTTATAATTATATTTTTGTTTTGAATGTTTTAAGTTTATTTTAAAAAAGTATTTAATTTAAATAAGATATTTATATAGAAGAATGTAGTTAGCAAAATTGATGTCCAACATTTATACTTAGTTTATTGCTATAATATAAAGATCTTGATGTTAAGAATGTAGATAATAACATTAATGTTTTTTTTTAATCTTTTACATACCTTATGGCTCATGAAAAAGATATTAGATTCCAATTTTTTCATATATCTTTGATCTTACCGCAACTTTATAGTTTGGTGACAAACATCAAAATCATTTTAGATATTTAGACTTTGTTAAATTGCCACAACAATGGCTTCTTAAGTCGTTTAAATGTTGTCATTCCACCCACCAAAGATTGACTCTCCTAATTGTTGTCATTCCACCCACCAAAGCTTGAGTCTCCTCAATAGCATATTTGTGCCTTATAGCTATTAAATAAGATATATGTCAAGGTTCTTAGTAAATGTGTATGTGATAATAAATCATTGGTCTCTTCTTTCTTCTATTAGGAATTTATGACTTTTTTTATGATGGTGATGACAATGATGACGAAAATGTTACCATATTGGTCTATCATATTTTGTTATATTGAATCCAAGCTCAAAAATGGCACAAATAAGATTATAATGATTATAAAAGAATTGGGCCCTTCATTAACATCATCATCATCATCGTCATCTTCATCATCATCATGTTCATCATCATTGTCTTCATCATCACACATCATCATACATCATCGTCTTCATCATCACACACCATCTTCTTCATCATCATCATCATCACACATCATCATCTTCATCACACATCATTGTCATCATCATCATCATCATGTGGTTCATCATCGTCATCATCCTCACCATCCTCATCATCATCATCATCATCGTGTTCATCATCATCAACATCATCATCATCATCATCATCATCATCTTCATCATCATCTTCATCATCATCATCATCATCTTCATGAACATCATCATCATGTGGTTCATCATCGTCATCATCCTCACCATCCTCATCGTCATCATGAACATCATCATCATCATCATCATCTTCATCATCATCAACATCATCTTCATCATCATCATCATCATATTCATCATCATCTTCATCATCATCATCATCATCTTCATGAACATCATCATCATGTGGTTCGTCATCGTCATCATCCTGACCATCCTCATCGTCATCATGAACATCATCATCATCATCATCATCTTCATCATCATCAACATCATCTTCATCATCATGATCATCTTCATCATCTTCATCAACATCATCATGATCATCTTCATCATCATCAACATCATCATCACACACATCATCATCATCATCATCATCAACATCATCATCATCAACATCGTCATCATCACACATCATCATCATCATCATCACACATCATCATCTTCATCACACATCGTCATCATCATCATCATCATCATCATCACACATCATCATCTTCATCACACATCGTCATCATCATCATCATCATCATCATCATCATGTGGTTCATCATAGTCATCATCATCACCATCCTCTTCATCATCATGAACATCATCATCATCATCATCATCATGTTCATCATCATCAACATCATCTTCATCATCATCATCATCATCTTCATCATCATCTTCATCATCTTCATGAACATCATCATCATGTGATTCATCATCGTCATCATCATCTTGAACAGCATCATGAACATCATCATCATCATCATGAACATCATCTTCATCATCATCATCACCATCTTCATCATCATCATCATCATCATCATATTCATCATCATCAACATCATCATCATCATCAACATCATCATCCATCAACATCATGATCATCCATCATCATCATCATCGTCGTCGTCGTCGTCGTCGCCATCGCCGTCGCCGTCAACAGCGTCGTCGTTTTCATCATCACCAACAACATCATCGCCATCGACAGCATCATCATCATCATCATCATCATCAACATCGTTAGCATTTTCATCTTTTCATATGATAATCAAGATGGTCATCACCATCATCATCATCATCATCATCTTCATCATTGTCGTCATATTCATCATCATCATATTCGTCTTCATCATCAGCATCATCTTCATCCTCATAATCAACATCCTCATCTTCATCATCATCATCATCATCATCATCATAATGATCGGCATCATGGATAACATCATCATCATCATCGACATCATCATCATCAACGACATACTCATCCTCATCATCATAGATTCACTGCACACATAAAGACTCACATAGATACACCCCGCTCTTTGTATATAAAAAAAAAAACATAGTATAAAAAAAAATAAAAATAAAACATAGTATACATATATAAATAAAACATAGTATATATATATAAATAAATAAAATAAAGCATAAATAAATTAAAACATAAAACAATATATATAAATAATAATAAAACAATTATTTATAATACATATATATAAATAAAATAAAAATAACATAAAACCACAAAAAAACACTAATAGTGGCGCGCTATTTTCCTTTCGGCCTCAGGAGAAAGCTTCTTCTGTGCATCTCATCGGGTGCTTGTGTTCAGTGATCACGCAAAAGATTCTTCCTCTGTGCTGTGCATCTCATCGGGTGCTTGTCGTTTAGTGATCAAGGGTCGATCTGCGCAACTTGGCCGAAGAACAATATCAGTGGGAGCAACGATTTGGACCGACCACAAAGAGTAAGGAGAGTGGATAATTGTGGTTTTGTAGCGGACAAGGAGGCCAATTGTCAGTCGAGACAATGGATCCCAAAATTGTGAGTGCCATGCCCTAATTCATGTCTATTTTTAATTTGTTAAGATAGTGCTACAAATATCCAGGGTTTCCAGCAGAGGCTATTAGAGAAGGCTTAGACCCAGGTTGTGCAAGGTTGGTACGTTTCAATCCCGCCTTCTCAATTTAGGCTTTGGATAAAGAAAACCCCCATTTTTACGAGGTCGAATGGTCCTCACTCTCTCGTCCAGTGGTGATGTGTTCCTTCTCACTCGGTTATGGTGAACAGGATCTTGTGTGGGTGAGCAATTAGACACCTCATTTATATACCTTTCCTACTTGATTACTTTACTTTTACCAACAACCCATAGGGTCTCTGTCTATACTTCTTGCTTCTTCACCAACTTGAATCCTTCCTTATCAGCTTTCAAACATGGGTTTTCTTTGTTGTGCATGCATTTACAATTATCATCTAATGACAGACCCAATTTGACAGTTTTAGCTAACTCGCATTTGACCCATATTGGCTGATATGGATTCTGAAGTCTGGCTAGTCTGAGCATTACAATTAGTGGACGAACCCACCAAATTTTGGTTCGCATTCAAATTGGTTTGATTGATTTTATGTGAGTTATCTCAGCAACTGGTTCCCAAATAAGCTATTAATATGACCCCACCCAAATGAGATTCTTAAGGGAGGTTTAGAGAAGGATTCGAGTTCCACCATGGCCACGATAGATAGAGTTTTTCTGCTCACATGTATGCTCGGTCTGGTGGAGAAGGATGGAAATCGGTCGCTTCCTTGAGCAAGATTGTCGAGCCATGTTTTGTTATAAGAAAGAACTAGAACCTAACCCCTAGATCATTGAAGATCATTATAAAATCCCTAGGTTAGAAAGAAACTCGAACCTAACCTAGTATTTTCCAAATTGTAGCGACAACAGGGGTTTGCCAGAATTCTGCCAAATGTTATGGATTTCTTCTTTAAGGTGTTTTATTATAGAAATCTTATATTATAAAGCAACTCGAACCTAACCCAGTAATTCCCAAGCTCTAAACACCATGAGAGCTTGGACTATACAATATATTTTCATTAAGTGTTTGAATGAAGTAATCCACTTACAATAACTATTTTTTCAAAAATATTAAATTTTTTTCTACATACCTGTTAATATCATCATCAAACAAAACTGTCCATGAGGACAGAGTTCAAGAACTATGTCCACATGAACTATATCTCACAAAATATAACAAGTGTTCAACCAAGCAACAATGAAGATCCATGGTATTATGCTTCACAAGTTTGCGATGTTGCAACCTAATGAAACATAATACCAGGAATCGTCACCATTATTAGCCAACACTTATTAGCTATTTTAGAGTTAGTGAATTGAAAGTGGCCAAGTCAACGCAAAAAACAAAGGTAATAAGTTTGACTAAATAAACTATTTTGATAATTGTACCTACATCTTTTGCTACATGCATTGCTTGCATGCCTCACCTATCTCGACGTACTATCAAAATTATTATTATTGGTATGTGTACCTTCTCTCATTGACAGTATTCTTCCTATTTGTTCTCCAAAACAACTATATTATAGGGCCTTTTGGCATGACATTGTTTTGCATGCAAATTTTATTTTGTCAATCTAGCATAACTAAAGAACCGAACCTACAAACATACTATTAAAACAATAGACTATCAGTTTGGGATACTATATTTTCCATTTGGTGATCCAGTACCTTTTGTAATACCTTCAACCCTTCAAAAGATAGGGGATAAGAGAATGTACATGTGGTACTTAACAAGAAGAACCTAGATAATTCCTATAAACGAGTCATTAATGGTGATGATAAAACATAGTTTCACCTTTGAATTGCTTCAATAGCCTATAAATGGTAAAGAATCCCTACTCTTGAAATATCATTTCACGAAATAAAACACACCATAATCCACACGTAATTTGATAAATGAATGGAAATAACTATCAATGGGCAATAATAATAATAAAAATATACCCATAGATCTTAGTTTAGGGATGTATTGAGGTTTATACCACATATTTGATAGTGTATGCATCCAATAATTGCTAGTTACTTGATCACTAATATCAATTGATATACCATCACTCTTATTGGTAGCTCCAATTTTTTCACATTTCTAGTAACCTACAAATTCCAAACTCTTTGTTTTCACGGAGTTTTTGTGAGTTTATGGGTGAAAAAATAGTGGAGATTGGCATCCTAAGGTTGATATTGGTACCTTCAATTTTTTAGATACCATGATAGTTTTATGGTTGCTAATCCCAAGGATCCTCCTTAATTGATACGTCATGATATTTTTATGGTTGCTAACCCCAAGGGTCGTGAATTGGTAGATGCTCATGTGAAAGCTCACATAGGCCTCAAGATCAAATGTAAAAGAAGAAGAAAAATCTAAAATTAAGTTTAAATTTAAATAAGAAAAATCTAAAATTAATTACCATTTTACGCAATATTACATACATAAATATTTTATTATTATTAATTTAGGGTTGCCTTAGGGTTGAAAATTAGTATGGGAAAACAAGTTAGCATTTCCTTAGGGTTGAAGATTAATATGGGAAAAAAACCATTGTCATGACAAGCTAAAATGAATAAATCAGCAAATATTATAGACTGATATAAATGTATTTAAAACATTCTTTTCATTCTTGAATGTGCCAAGTAGCAAATATGGAAATGTCCGCTCTTCACCACCATGGATTTTATATATATATATATATATATGCACTACAAAGTAGCACTGAAGAGGTTAAAACATCCACTCTACAGGATCTCCAAGAACTCAACATCATTATTTGTCCATTACTATAAAGGCATTGTACTAGAAGATTTGTATGGACTTGTTGATTTCACGGTGAAGTTGAACGTAAATGATAAACAGAGAGGAGCACTAAGCAAGCTACAACACTTTGTAGTAAATTGAATGAGTAGAGATATAATTTCTGTAGAATTCTGCATACATCCTTCACTTGAATGATGTTAGTTCTTGGCGATCCTATAGAGTGGATGTTTGGTTCCTCTATCGGTTGCTTCTTGGAATTTATAATAAACTTGGCCCAATATCATGATTCGACCGTGAGTTTCTTAGTTGAATGGAAATTGGGTTAGATAATACTTGGCCATTAATGGACAATCATGAATCTTATGGTTTATGCTTTGGGTCTTGAAGCAAGTACTAGGTATTTTGATGTCCTCCATTTTTTATTTGATCATTTTATGCGAATTTTCACTGTGTCTGATTTTTTTTTCCCCTCTTACAATTAACACGATAAGATGACCTTTGTGGTTTAGACATTTGGTTAGCTTTAGAGTTATTCCCTGGTGTGAGTGATATTTGATGTTTCCTTGCCCTTTTTCCATCCCCTTGGTTTCATCAAATCATTGAGGAAGGCATGATATAGTTAATTTAAGAGCCTTTTGATTTGTGCGAATATTATTTTTTGGTTCTTTCTACTATGGGATTGCCTTAGGGTTGAAAATTAGTATTGGAAAACAAGTTAGCGCTGCCTTAGGGTTGAAAATTAATATGGGAAAACAAGTATCATCAAGACAAGATAAAAGGTATAAATCAACAAATATTACAGACTGATATAAATGTATTTAAAACATTCTTTTCATTTTTGAACGTGCCAAGTCGCAGATCTGGAAATGTCCACTCTTCACCACCATGGATTATATATATATATATATATATATGATTGTTGTAGGTTACCACTGGGAAATATGCCTCTGAAGTGCTGGGTTATGAACTATAGAGTAGCATTGAAGAGGAAAATCTTCTAGTACATCACCTTTACAGTAATGGACAAATAATGATGTTGAGTTCTTGGAGATCCTGTAGAGTGGATGTTAAAGGACTTGTTGATTTCACCGCGATGTTGAATGTAAATGATAAACATAGAGGAGGACTAAGAAAGCTACAATACTTTGTAGGAAATTGAATGAGTAGATATATAATGTCTGGAGCAGTCTGCATACATCCTTCACTTGAATGATGTTAGTTCTTGGAAATCCTAACATCATTCAAGTGAAGGATGTATGCAGACTGCTGCAATATCATGATTCGACCATGAGGTTCTTAGTTGACTGGAAATCGGGTTAGGTAATACTTTTCCATTAATGGAAAATCATGAATCTTATGGTTTATGCTTTGGGTCTTGAAGTAAGTACTAGGTATTTTGATGTCCTCTATATTTTATTTGAACATTTTATGTCAATTTTCACCGTGTCTGAATTTTTTTTGTCCCTCTTACAATTAACACGATAAGATCACCTTTGTGGTTTAGACAGTTGGTTAGCTTTAGAATTATTCCCTGGTGTGAGTGATATTTGATGTTTCCTTGCCCTTTTTCCATCCCCTTGGTTTCATCAAATCATCGAGGAAGGCATGATATGGTTAATTTAAGAGCCTTTTGATTTGTGGGGTATAGTCTTTTTTGGTTCTTTCTACTATGGGATTTCCCTAGGGTTGCCTTAGGGTTGAAAATTAGTATGGGAAAACAAGGTAGCATTTCCTTAGGGTTGAAAATTAATATGGGAAAACAAGCATCATCAAGACAAGATAAATGAAATAAATCATCAAATATTACAGACTGATATAAATGTATTTAAAACATTCTTTTCATTCTTGAACGTGCCAAGTAGCATATCTAGAAATGTTTGCTCTTCACCACCATGGATTAGATATATATATATATATATATATTGTTGATGTATATGTAAATTCGGAATGTATTCTTCTATGTATCTTATGTATTGTAACCCGATGTTTATTCCAGGATGTTTCTATTATGTATTTGAGTCATGTGGTCATGCCCCGATGTTCCGATTGGGAGGATTAATAATGTAATCAAGTCATATCAAGTCATTAGGTAAGTCCCCACAGTTTCGGGGCACTTGAGTTATTATACACTAATTAAGGTGTAGGCTCGAGTAGTAATTATTAGGTTGAGCCTACGTGTGAAAAGGCAATTCAAGTGAACGGATGAATATAAATAGAGAGTGAGAGTCTCTCTATTTATCACTTGTGAAATACATCACTTGCTCTCCCAAGTGTGGCGCACTACTGGAGAAGGAAATTTTGGGACTAGACAGAAGACAGAAGACTATTACTGTTTTGGGAGATCTCTTACTATTTTGGTGTTGATTCTATCTTAGAGAAAGTTGCGGGGTTTTCTCCTTTATGGTTTCCCCAAGGAAAACTCTTTGTGTCTCTTGTCTCTTGTGATGTGCTTGTGTTTTATTGCTGTGCTTGTTATTCTCTCAGTGAAAAGATCCTAAGATCATAATGCTAGCTTAAATGTGATGAAAAACTAACATGGTATCAGAGCTAACCTGAGAAGAAGACATTGTGCAGCTACAGGAACTAGGGATTCCTATTTTGTGGATCTTCCTCCACATATTTTCAGCAAAAGTATGCTAGGATGACTCTCCATTGAAGGGTGCATCTTTCTGTCGATGCGAAATTCAATTTCAAGCATTTTCAGTTTCGATGTGGAAATTAGGGCTTTCTGCAGAAGAGGAATTTTTGAGTGAGACCAGCATAGGATTGTTCTCCTCATCAAAACCGAAGTTTAGAGACCTGGATCAAGAAATTTGGTTGGGTGAAACTCCAGGAAAGTCAAACCCTAGTTTGACCCTGAGCTAGGAGAAACCCTAAATACTAAAACAGATAAGTTTTGGTAAAGTCGCTATATTTCGAGATTTGAGAAGTCTAAGAATATGAAAATTTCTGAGGCCAAATATAAAATCCTGATGAATCCTGTGTCCAAAAATTAGACTTCGATTCTCTGTACTCCAGGAGATATGATCTCTCCAAGTTAGGGTTTCAGCCTCTTCCAGAATTCATCCCTAAACAGGACATCTGGGGAGATCTGCAATATCTTGAGCTACAGAGGTCGAAATGGAATGCCTAAAGATGTTCCAGAAAGGTCACGGACTGTAATTTCGGTGGTCCAAATATAAGACTCAGAATATGAACCAGTGACACGTGGCATGCCGTACAACTTCGCTGTTCTGAACAGTCCTGTAAAAGGTCACCTTGGGAAAAAGATCATAAATCCAAAATGGTGAAACCAATTCTGATGAAACCTATGGTTTTGGATCTGGGACATGTGAGGTTACTTCAGTAAAAAATTTTAGACATAGAGTATCAGTAATTTCAGAGATATCACAGAAACAATAACAGGAATTTCTGTAGAAGAAATCAGTAAATTAGGGCTTCCTGTTTCGGGAGGTTCTCTCCACTGTTTTCAGAAAAGGAGTACATTGGACAGCTCCATTTGAAGAGATATATCTGTTTGTCCAATCATATCTGAAAGTTCCAAGTTTTGAAAATTAGGGTTTCTGCGACAAACCCTAGATCAGCGAACTCCGGGACAAGGACGGACACCTCAAATCGGTAAGATATAATCTTTTGTATTTCCATTTGAGGTTCTCATTTCA
This sequence comes from Pseudotsuga menziesii, assembly GCA_001517045.1. Taxonomy (NCBI): domain Eukaryota; kingdom Viridiplantae; phylum Streptophyta; class Pinopsida; order Pinales; family Pinaceae; genus Pseudotsuga; species Pseudotsuga menziesii. The sequence goes on along the minus strand of LPNX010399561.1, from coordinate 95,561 downwards.
ATATGATCTATCACAATAGCTTGATGATAAGCTTGGTGAAGTTGACAACTTCCAAGCATAGAAGTATTTGATCTCTCTGAAGAAACTGGATTGGACACCTACATGAGTATAGAGGTTCCAGTTTCAGAGGGAGACGAGGCCAAAGAAGACATCATGCTCATGCTGCAGAGGATGATGAACCATCCAGAAAGAGATCCATATATGAAAGTGAAGATTCTTCAAGCGAGGATGAATATGTTCTAATATCATCTCTCACAGGTAACATTACTCATGGAAATGATGATTGGCTTATAGACAGTGGGGCTTCCAAACATATGACAGGATTCAAGGAATCCTTTGTAAGACTGTCAGACATGAATCACCTCACAAGGTGAAACTAGGAGATGATTACCAATATCCAATAAAAGGTAGTGGAGAATATTCATACAAGCTAGACACTGGTAAGTCTCTAACAATGAAAGAAGTATTGTTTGTTCCAGGACTTAAGAAGAATCTTCTATCCATTTCAGCCTTGGATGCAAAAGGAATGTGGGTTGCATTCATCGATGGTCAAGTCATCATGTGGCCAAAAGGAAAGAAAATTGATGATGCCGTAGTGATTGGAGAACAAGAAGGAGGCTTGTACAAATTGAAGGGTCATCTAGAACAAGCCTTGATCCATGATACGGTAGAGCCAAATGAGCTTTGGCATATAAGGCCTACACATGTGCACTACAGAGCACTACCTATTGCATTCCAAACAAAGCATGATGGAGTTTGCAAAGGATGTGCGAAAGGGAAGAATACAAAGAAGACATTTCCTAGCAGCAAAAGCAAAGCCAAAGGAATTCTAGAAATCATCCACTCTGATGTATGCGGTCCAATGTCATCAAACTCACTAAGTGGGTATGCATACTATGTTTCTTTTATTGATGATTTTTCTAGAAAGACATGGATTTACTTTATGAAAAACAAAGATGAAGTGTTTAGCAAGTTCAAGGAATTCAAAGCCTTGATCAAGAACCATATTGAAAAGAAGATCAAGACCATTCGATCAGATAATGGTGGAGAATTCACTTCGAATGAATTCAAAGAGCTATGCAAAGAAGCAGGGATTAAGAGGGAGTTGTAAACTCCTTATAATCCACAACAGAATGGGGTTGCAGAACGGAAGAACAAAATTTCAAGATATTTGAAGGAAAGAACAAAAATTAGAATATGACCTAAAGAATCCAGTTGAAGAATGCGAAGATCTAGAATGCAGAGACCATGCAGTCATAAAAGTCTCTCAAATCAAGAACAACTTGAAGCGGTAAAAGAAAAAGTGAAGAATGCAGAAGTGGTGATGGCCACCTTGAATGGCCTCCCAGGATCATAGGATTCATTCATTCGAGGAATGTGTGCCAGAAAGAAGTGATTACTTTCAGCATAATCTAGGAAGAAGAAGAAGCTCGACTCATAAGAAGAGAAGAGAAGATGGGAGAAATTGAAGATCAATCTCTCACCAACTAAAGAAGATACCTCAAGCAATGAGGAATATGAAGATATCAACTCTTGAAGAACTTCTTATCCACCGTAGCATTTGGATAAGAAATGATGCTATCATGAATGAAGAAGACGATGAAGCCGAAGACTCAAGAAGGAGTATACCCACGAAACAAATAAAGATAAGTATTCAATTGTCATTTCATGATATTGTTTTGTTATGCATTTGTTTATATTCAGTTATTGTATTATGCATGATAGGATGTTTGCATTAATGACAGTATACTACTGATATGCATGTGATGGGTAAGTAGCTCATGGTGCTATACAAATTCTCCATTGCTACTTATCTAGAATGAGACCTCTTTGCTGACATATTGGATTAGTGCATAATCTCAATGTTGTCCTGGTAGAGATGGAAGGCATCTAGAAAGTTTCAATGAGATATGGATGAATGTTGTATTGGCTAAAGTAGTTGCATGATCATATATTTATGCATAAGTGTTTGCCAGTATAAATATTCCTTATGAAATGTTTCTAACCATACAATTGCATTTGACTTGTAGGAAAGATCGCATACATAATCGCCTACAAGCAAAGAAGAATGAAGACTTGTTCCGAAGAACAAGTGACGACAGTTCAAAGACAACCAGTGCAGTGACATCATTAATGCAGAACCTTCTAGCCACCAAGAAGAAAGGGAAGATCAGTTCAAGAAGAATGATGTCTGGGCGTAGTATCGAGACCTGAAGAGAAGTTCATAGTCCCATCATGCAGTAGATGGAAACATCGTGGGATACAAAGCAATATTCGTAGCATGAGGCTTCTCATGAAGAGAAGGCATATTCTACAAAGAAACATTTATAGCTAATAGAAGTGAAGTCACATGACATGCATAATCATGTGTGCAAATGAAAGAAGGCCTTGTACAAGTTCAGAAGACACCCATGGGATAACACATACATGATGAGCTTGATGAATATCTTAACCTTTGCTACAAGGTTGATAGAGGATGAAAAGCTAACAGATGGGTGCAAGATGAACTTTTGAAGAAGTTCAAGATAGAGGATCTTAGTATCCAGTGATTCTAGATGGATACTACTTGTCACTCCAGTATAGAATGTTTTAGTGCATAGAGTACGGAAGACAGAGGGAGTTTGATGCTCCGCTTCAGAGGGAGTGATTGCAGAAGATCCTGAGGTTCGACATGGTATGACAGGATGGGCATATTACTAATGATTCTAGGCTTTACTGAGAGTGAAGCGGATTCCAACCTTTGATCCAAGGTTGAAGGTGGAAGACCAGCGATGCTCTTGTTATGTGTCGAAGCACTACTATTCTAGGTATGGAGGTGTGGCAGAGTACAGATGGGATCTTCCTTGGACAAGGGAAGTATGCAGTAGAGATCCTGAAGAGGTTCGGGATGATGGACTACAAGGCGATGGCCACACCTATGGCATCGAACCTGAAGCTATTGAGTGATGCTTCGTCAGAGTCGGTTTATGCTACGATGTATCGTCAGATGATTGGGTCATTAATGTACCTGACGAACATGAGACCAGACATTTGCTTTGCTATGAACACCTTGAGCCAATACTTGACAAATCCGAGGAGTGTTCACTTGACAGCTGCAAAGCATATTCTGAGGTACCTAAAGGGTGCAATTGATTATGGGCTCAAGTACGATGCGAATCAGAATATTAACCTGGAATGTTATGTTGATTCATATTGGGCAGGCAGTGCCATCAACAGGAAGAGTACTTCGGGATGTTGCTTCAGTATGGGATCAGGTGTGATCTCTTGGTTTAGCAGGAAGCAATCCTATGTGGCATTGAGTACGGCTAAAGCAGAGTATGTCGCATCTTGTTCAGCTAGTTGTGAGGTAGTATGGCTGCGGAAGATACTGTCTAATATATTTGATCTCCAGTTAGATGCTACTTGTATACATTGTGACAACCAAAGTTGTGTGAAGTTGTCAGAGAATCCAGTGTTTCATGACAAGTCGAAGCATATCGAGATCAAGTATCACTATATCAGGGATATGGTGCAGAGAGGAGCAGTGAAGCTCCTGTATGTTGTGACAGAGGAACAGATAGCTGATGTATTGACGAAGCCATTGGCTAGGCTGAAGTTCGAGTACTTCAGAGAGAGACTTGCTGTTCTCCATATCAAGGCTTCCTCCCAAAGAAAGTGATGAGACCCATAGCCATTCTGACATGGTGAGAGGATTGGTTCCTTCCATGGTCAGATGTAAGGGCTGAGCCATTCTGTCATGGTGAGAGGATTGGTTCCTTCCATGGTCAGATGTAAGGGCTGAGCCATTCTGTCATGGTGAGAGGATTGGTTCCTTCCATGTTAGATATGATTGCTGAGATCCATAGCCATTCTGACGAGTAGGTCAGATATAAGGGCTGAGCCATTCTGTCATGGTGGTAGGGTTTCTCCCTTCCATGTCAGATATGAGTGCTAGCCATTCTGTCGAGTAGGACAGATGTAAGAGCAATTGCCATTCTAGGAATGGAGGCACCTGGTCAGTTACAAGGAACACTCAGTGTAAGAACTGAGTAGCCATTCTGATGTGATAGAGGGATGTGTTCCCACTTGATCAGATGTAAGGGATGAACCATTCTGTTCATGGCTAAAGGATTAAGTTCCTTCCATGTTAGGTGAGTGTTGGCCATTTCGACGAGCAGGTCGGATGTAAGGGCAACTTCCATTCTCTAGGAGAATGGAGGCTCCTGGTCAGTTACCATGTAGCTCAGTCGAGGAGAACTGGGGGCCATTCTGATATGATTGCTGGGATGTGTTCCCTCATGATCAGATATGAGTGCATGCCCTTCCATCATTGTGAGCAGGATGTGTTCCCACCTGGATGGATGTAAGTGCTGAGCCTTTCTACAGATGATAGTAGGTGTGTCCTATCATGCTGGTGGATGTGAGTGCTGTGCCTTTTCACAGATGATAGTAGGTGTGTCCTATCATGCTGGTGACTATAAGTGCAGTGCCATTTCACAGATGGTAGTAGGTGTGTCCTACCATGCTGGTGATTGTAAGTGCAGAGCCTTTTCACAGATGGTAGTAGGTGTGTCCTACCATGCTGGTGATTGTAAGTGCTGAGCCTTTCCACAGATGGTAGTAGGTGTGTCCTACCATGCTAGTGGATGTGAGCACTATGCCTTTCCACAGATGATAGTAGGTTTGTCCTATCATGCTGGTGGTTGTAAGTGCTGAGCCATTTCACAGATGATAGTAGGTGTGTCCTATCATGCTGGTGAATGTGAGTGCTGGGCCTTTCTGATGTGATTATAGGATTGGTTCTTATATGATCAGATGTGAGTGTTGGGCATGCCTTTCTGACGAGTAGGTCAGATGTAAGTGCTGGGTGAAGACCTGCATGAGGGTAGGCCTACAACCAGCATGAAAAAGGGCTGGCTCTGTAGAACTTCCTGTGACGAGAAGAATCATGAGATAGGACCAGTGTTGATCCAGATCGAGTGATGATCTAGATCCAGTAATGATGATCCAGCAGTAATGATCTAGATCGAGTGATGATCCAGATCCAGTCCAGTGATGATGATCTAGATCGAGAGATGATCCAGATCCAGTGATGATGTTTGATGATGATCCAGATCGAGAGATGATCCATATCT